>PVJS01055515.1:0-12627 GCA_004027185.1 Glis glis
CAAAAAAAAAAAAAAAAGAATAAATAAAAGGGGCTGGGATGTAGCTTAGTGGTAGAGTGTCCCTGGGTTCGAACCCTACTACTACAAAGAAAACAAAAAGTCTATCTATCTATCTATCTATCCATCCATCCATCCATCCATCTATATATCTGTGTATGTATATATACATATATATGCATACATATACATATACTATATATGTATGTATGTATATATGAATGATATATAAATCTACTTTTTCAATTTAAAAAGCAGTATACTTTCAAGGTATTTAGTAATGAAGGGTATAAAGTAAGCCCTTTCTGCCCTACTCCCTCAATCTCCTTTTCTATTCTTCAGGAGTAACCATGGCTAATCGTGTCTATAGATCCTTCCAGAAATTTTACATACACTATCTATGAATACCATTTTGCACTATTATATAAATGGAATGCTATACACTTTTCTGCGACTTAGCATAAAATCCAAACTCCTAACCAAGATCTCTAATTCTCTATATGACCTGGTTCCTGAAAACCTCTACAACACTTTGTCCTTGATAACTTTATTCCTTCTTTTTCCCCTTTGTCAGCGGGAACATGCTCAACTCTTTCCTTTTCGGGGCCTTTGCATTTGCTGTCCCCTCTTCCAGGGACACCACTTTGTTTATGGGCTCCTAATAATTCACCTCTCAGGTAAGGGTTGTTTCCTCTGATCACCTTTCCTAAAATAAAGCCCCCCTCTCATTTGCCTTAAAATATCATTCTACATATTTCCTTTACCAAATTTACCACTAAATATAATAATCTGTTTCTTTTCTATTCCCTCTCTTACTCACAGTGGATCTTAAATCAACAAGCTCTACTTAATAGTAGAGCAACGCCTGTCTTGCTTATTATCAGATCCCCAGTGCCTAACATGGTGGCTGCTATAAAATAGGGCTCAACAAATATTCTTTGAACGATGAAATAAAGAGATGAATTTGAGCCAGTAGTGCTGACGCACCCCTGAAATCCCAGTATTTGGGAGGCTGAGACAGGAGGATCGCAGGTTTAAAGTCAGCCTCAGCAACTTAGCAAGACCCTATTTCCAAATAAAAAATAAAATAGGGCTGGGGGTGTATCTGAGAGGTAGAATGCCTCTGGGTTCAATCCCCAGCAAAACAAACACACACACACACACACACACACACACACATATATACACGATGAATTTGGTCTTTTCACCAACAATATATTTTACAGAACTTTCTATGGCAAACGTAATTGAACTTCATTTTTGGATCATCGATATAATATTTTATTATATGGGTATATCAAAATTTATCTACCCAGTCCTCTGTTAATGTTTATACATTTTACATCTTCCTCTTGAAATTATTTTCTAATTAAAATTAAATCTTACACATCAGACTTATACCTGAGTAGCAAGTCTAGATTTACTTACCCTCTTTATGATACAACCAAAACCAGAAAAAATACGTGAGACAACAGTTTGCAAAAAACTGGACATTAGATAACAAAATTGGAAAGGAAACTCAGTAAGCCTATGATTGCCCCAGTTAATTGCCTTGAGATAGGTTCCAGGTTACAGCATAAGCCTAGGGAGACCAGAGTGGCTGGAGTGCTCAGGAGCTTATTGGCTGTACCAGCTCCTTCAAGAATGACCTCTGTAAGATCATCTGGTCTGGGTGTCCTCCGCCATTTATACACTGAACACTGTTTACATCTCATAAAGGTCTCTCAACTTTGGTGAAGTTCCTTGGCACCCGGGAGTCAAAGAGCAGAAATGGACGATTCTCCTCAATATTTCTTTCTTTTTTTGGACTTTTCATGATTTCAACAGGTGGCTGGGAGGTTTGTGCTTTTCGTATTGCAGATGAATGAATGGAAAAAAATTGGGTGCTCCCCTGATGATACTTGCTAGCTGTAAGCAGAGGAGGAGCACATTTTGACACTCTTAAATTTCTTTTGTGTGCTCAGTCTCCAGGTGGGAGGTTTTGCTGAAGTTCCTCCACTCACACTGTGCACTGCATCTGGAGGACATCTTGGGTGGGAAAATGACAACTCCTTGTTTCATGTATAAGTCAGTGTTCCAGAAGAAAAGGATAGACCATAGGGGTCATCCCAGAAGATGACAATGGACTTTGCTCAGGCATAAATGCCAGACCAAAGGTGAGAGAGTGGTTGGAGTGTAAATAACTCTCTCTTCACCTTTCTTGTAGATGTTAACAAACTACAATACATAATCCTGCGAGGCTATCTCACACGGTGACAATGTGCCAAAATAATGCCATAACTAATTATTTAGTTTTCTAGAAGTTCACATATAATAAAAATTAATTCCACTCAAATAAGCTGGGGAAGTTTATAAAAGGGCTAAGATTTTGGCTGGATCAAAAACAATGGGTGAAATTTCGATGGTTGAAGAAAAGAAAGATTATTGTTATAATGACCAGGATTTGGCAAAGCACAGTATGCAAAGACACAGGCGTATGGATACACATATGTTGAACAACAGTGAGCAGACTGGTCTAGGTGAAAAAAATATTTTTTTTGGAGCAGTACTGGGGGTCCAACCCAGGGCCTCACGCATGGTAGGCAAACATTCTACCACCAATCTACATCCCCAGCCCCTAACCCCTCCCCCTTTTTTTGCAGTATTGAAATTGAACCCAGGGGCATTCTACCTCCAAGCTATACCCCCAGTCCTTTGTTTTTTTTTTTTTTGTGGTACCGGGGATTGAACCCAGGGGCGTTCTACCTCCGCGCTACACCCCCGGCCCTATTTTTTATACTTTATTTTGAAACCGGGTCTCACGAAGTTGTGGAGGGCCTCACTAAGTAGAAAAAGAGAGAGAGAGAGAGACAGGGAGAGAGAGAGAGAACACTGAGGCTGGCCGTGAACCCAGATCCTCTGGTCTCCGCCTCCCAAAGTACTGGGATTATAAGTGCCCAGCCCTTTTTATGTTTTGTTTGCAAACAGGGTCTCACTAAGTTGCTGAGAGTCTCTTTACATTGCTGAGGCTGTCCTTGAACCTGCAATCCTCCTGTCTCAGTCTCCCAAGTACTGGGATTATTACAGGCATGTGCCACCATGCCTGGCTTCATCCCCAGCCCTTTTAATTTTTATTTTGAGACAGGGTCTTGCTAAACTGCCCAGGATGGTCTCGAACCTGTGACCCTCCTGCCTCAGCCTCCCAAGTAAACTGGGATTACAGGTGAGTGAAACTGCCTGGCCTACGTGAATTCTTACTAGAGAACAGAGTAAAGGAAATCTAAGGAGTATTTATCTGTTCTTAAGCTTTACCATGCTCTACTCCTTTAAGTGACTCACAGTTCTGTCAGTTTTAATTAGATTTTTTTTTTTTTTTTTTGCGGTACCGGGAATTGAACGCAGGGGCATTCTACCTCCGCGCTACGCCTCCGGCCCTATTTTTTATACTTTATTTTGAAACTGGGTCTCACGAAGTTGCGGAGGGCCTCACTAAGTAGAGAGGGAGGGAGAGAGAGAGAGAGAGAGAGAGAGAGTGAGAGTGCTGAGGCTGGCCGCGAACCCGGATCCTCCGGTCTCTGCCTCCCAAAGTACTGGGATTACAAGCGTGCGCCACCACGCCCGGCCAGTTTTAATTAGATTTCTATACTAAAACTTCCATTTAATTTCATTCCAAATGACTCTTCCTCTTGACTCTGTTCAGTTTAAGGCACCACAATTTTTCTACTGAGGATTAAATCATCAAATTTATCTCTGATTCCATTTGTCCTATATCATACTCTTTCCCTCCTTCCCTACCTCCCTCCATCCCTCTGTCCCCAGGGGCAGTCTACCTATGAGCTACACCTCCAGACCTATTTATTTATTTTTGTAATTTTGAAACAGGGTCTCAGTAAGTTGCTGAGGCTGTCTTTGAACCTGTGATCTTCCTTGTCTCAGCCTCCCAAGTACTGGGATTACAGGTATGTGCCACCATGCCTGGCTCCATACTCAATAATTCCTTATAGCAATTCTATCTTTAAGATGTCTCTTTCTGTGTTCCTGCTACCTCTGTTTACACTTAGCTTTAGGGCCTCCCTACTTTTCAGCTGAGCTATTGGAAATGTTTCTCTAAGCTTTCTTATTCTAACCCAATGTGGACTTTGCTGCCAAGTTACTTATTTTAGTGTAGTTACCCTGCCTAAATTAGTCTCTGCTCTCAAAGAGCTCACATTCAGTGGTAGAGATGGCCATATGTACCCCAAATTACAATGAAATGTTAAGTAAGCTAGAAAATATTTCCCTTCCTTGAGCCCTCAAGGCATTTTGCTTTTACACCTTTGATGGCTCTGAGCTTATTTTCTAATTTTGGAGTCCTAATATTCACTAGAGATGCCTTTGGGGCCACCTCTGCATTGGAAAGCAAGTGTATAGGACAGAGATCTATTTGGAAAGGCTAGGAGTTCCCCAATAGATTGATCACAACAATTCTGTTTTTGTTAGATATTGAGGTTTTGCATATAATTTTCATTAAAAGAGTGATACTAGCTGGGCATAGTGATGTATGTCTATAATCCTAGTACTTGTGAGGCTGAGACAGGAGGACCTCAGGTTCGAAGCCAGCCTCAGCAACTTAGCGAGGCTCTCAGCAACTTAGCAAGGCTCTCAGTAATATGGTGAGACCCTGTTACCAAACAAAAAATAAAACAGGGCTGGGGGTATAGCTTGATGTTAGAATGCCCCTGGGTTCAATACCCAGCACCACAAAAAATTTTAAAAAAAAGGTGGTTCTATTACTAAAAAAAAAAAAAAGCTTAAGAGTGACTTACTTTATAATTTCTATTATGATCATCTACATGATTAGCCAATCCTCTCTTGTCCTGGACTATAAATTTCACATGGCATGGATTATGTTTCATGTAACTTTGTGTCTCCTTAGTGCCTATAAATGCTTAGCACATAGTGGGTATTCAAAAAAACGTGTTGAAAGCAGTTTTTGCCTCCAAGTGCCACCATGGGTAAATAGCCACATCCCAAAACTCATATGCACTGGCATAACATTTTTGGCCCCATCAAAATTTAGAGATTTGGAAGTGCCCAGACATAGAACATAGAGTTCTCTTTTTTGTGTGTGTGTGGTACTATGGATTGAACCCAGGAGTATTCTATTTCTGAGCTATACCCCCGGCCCTTCCCCCTCTTTTTTTTTTTTTTTACTTTTATTTTGAACAGGGACCTGCTAGGTTGCTGAGAGTCTCACTAAGTTGCTGAGGCTGGTTTAGAACCTGTGATCCTCCTGTCTTAGCTGCCCAGGTACTGGGATTATAGGCATGATCCCTCATGCCTGGCAGACATAGAGTTCTAAAAAGTTTAATTCAGGAAGGTTTATGGAGCACATAAATATACAATGTATTGTGCTAATTAATGTAACAGATATGGAGCTAGCAAGAGAATTGTCTAAAGGTAGAATGAGGCTTATAGGAGGTGATCTCAAATTTCAAATGTGAACAAGATTTTGAAACGAATGAGGATTATCATAAGAATCTTAGATTTAAGCAAGTTATCTCCAGCGGTACTTTTGCCTGTTGCAAAAGTTCAGGAGTAAGCCACATGTTTAAAAGACAATAGGAAGGAAGAGACATCTGGAGCAGTAATTAAATACAATATAAGTGATGACCTTTGTCCACTACACAAGAAAAAGAATAGCTTATGTTTGATGTCAGAAAAAGTGGCAGAAGAAAAATCATAGGCAAGGAAGAAATATCTATCCATGTAAGGGGCATTATGAAGTCAAACAGAATAGAAATCAAGGTTTTAAAATGTTTACTGATAAAGCACATTTGATTATAAAAGCACAAAATATATTGAAGTAACAGGATTTGAAAAATACAGTGTCCTATTTAATACTGTACTTTGTAATAGATTACAAGTTCCTACCTTCACCACTTTCCATGCCTTCTACAAAAATCCCCCCACACTGGGGAAGAATCCAGTATCTGCGTCTGTAACGGTCTTGACCGAACATCATTGAACGTAACGAGTGAGAAGCATCGAAGAGCTTCCTTCTGTACTGACTTTGTTGCTGTTAAAAAACAGTACGTATAATTAAGTTATGGATGCTAAGGACTTTAAAAATTAACATATGGGTTACTTCAGACTTACTTGCCTTTAGAAGAGATAAATTTCACTAGTAGGAAAAAGAGAGCAAAAGGGTTAAATATTACATGCCTCACTTCAATTTTAGTATGACTTATCAAGTCAAATTATTTTCAAGAAAAATGGAGTATTTTTATTGCCACAGATTAAAAGGATAAGTTTTATCTTGTCAGGTATCTTATGGTAAGACTTTCTTAAATATAATCTTATGTGTGGTCAAGTATTGTATTGAGCTGAAGCAAACTGGTTCAATTCTATGTATGTATCATATTCTAGAGTATGCAGCCAATAATACTTGTATATGTAATTGACTGAGCCTATATTTGCCTACTTTTATATCCATGATGTAAACATAGATGACATATGACTAAATTTTGAGATAGATCTGTGAATTGAACATTGAAAAAATATACAGGAATTTCATAATACTTTTAAAGATTCATTTTTTTCTTACAAAAAGGTCATCCTAAATTTCTACTGAAATTTAGTTTTTAATGATAAGTATATAAATATGTACTGTTTAAAAGTCCAATGCAAATAGAATCTACAAATATTCAAATGTAAAATAAAACCTATGATGCTGAAACTATTTCTATGACATTCAACTACATTTTTTGAGTAATTAATTCCAGATAAAACCACATCTTTATTGATACTTTATATTTATAAGAAGAGTTGAGAGGAGTATAGAACCTTTTCTTTATAGATTCTGATTAGGCTCAATATTAGGATTTTAACCTTGGCATTAAAGTTTTAAGGTTTAATTGGAGAATGTTTCTAGAGCTCTTCATTTAAATTACAAAAAACCCCAAACTTGTTTTTACTTAGCCGTCAGAAAAATGAAGCCCATACAATATAGGTTTTTTAAAAATACTGCAAAAAAAGATGTAAACATTAATATGAAAAGTGCTTACTTTACTCAGCTTTTCAATCTGTTTTTCTAGCTCTTCAACACTTGCTGTTTGATCACCTTCATCCTATATATAACAAAATACAGTATCATTTATGTGCTTTTAAGATTTATTTATTCAAGCAATCAGCGTCTCTAATGAATGCCTCTTATATGTGAAGTACTAGGAGAGGCACTGAGAAAATGAGTAAGATTCAGTTCTTGTTTTCAAAGCTAATAATTTGGTGGGAGACACATACAATATTACATTTTTTAAAAACCTTCAAATATAAGTACCTTAAAAGAAGAACATATTAAGAGCCATGGAGTCTAGTGGGAATTTATACCAACAGAGGATGTATGGAAGGAGTCATGTTTAGATACTAAAGCATGGTTAAGAATTTATGAATTAGAGAAAAAAGAGCAGAACATTCCAGAAACAATTTAACATATCCTGACATGAAAGGTACATGAAACCTTAAGGTGGGAGATGAGGCAAGATGAGTTTGGGGCCACACTGTGAAGAGCTGTAAATGCCTGGCAGTGGACAACAGCATCCTTTGATGAAAGTTAAACATCAGAACTATGCTTTAAAAAGATTAAACTGGCAATAGTTGTAAGATGGCCTGGAGCAGAGAAAAGACTAAAATTGACAAAATTAACTAATGGACTGGTGTGATGAATTAAGAAGTAGAGAGGGATATGGGCCTTTCAAAAGTAAAATGAGCAAAAATGGGAAAAAAGCAAAGGATGTAAGAAATATTACACAGCTGTAAAACTGGTAAGTCCTGGTAACTCATGGGTATAAGGCAGGGAAGGGTGAAGGAGAAGAAAGAAAGAATACATTATGATACTATGGTTTATTCTAGGATACTGGAAAAATACTGGCACCATTAGCAGAGGAAGTATTTTTAGAGTGTGATAAATTATATTTTGAGCACACTAAGCTTTTAGATTAAAAATAATACCCTATATATTGTACTAGTTTTATAAATAGAAGGCTTGTATATGATTAGATGAAATTTTTCATTCTGGAAAGTAGAAATGAAAGAAAGACCTCTAAATTATGTTTTAGAGGGAAGCAAAGAGACTCCATGGGCTTCTTTGGATGTTAGTGGTACTACTTGACACAGGCAAATAACTTTTCTAAGACTATTAATCTTAACTATATATTGGTGATGACATTATCTGTAACACGGAATTTTTGTGAGGACTAAAAAGAATAGATCTGGAAGCAACTAAGAGAAATGAGATTTTTTGAGGACTAATTAAGAAAAGAGCTGAGCAAGCAACAGAGTTCTTTAATAAGAAGATGCAGAGCTGGGTGTGGTGGCTCACACTTGTAATCCCAGTACTTGGGAGGCTGAGACAGGAGGATCGCAGGTTCGCGGCCAGCCTCAGTTACTTAGTGAGGCCCTCTGCAACTTCGTGAGACCCTGTTTCAAAATAAAAAATAAAAAATAGGGCTTGGAGGTAGAATGCCCCTGGGTTCAATCTCCAGTTCCAAAAAAAAAAAAAAAAGATGCAGGTACATATTAGATTGTGTGTGTGTGTGTGTGGGGGGTGTAGTGTAGTGTGCCAGTAGTTACAGCTACCTAGCAAGCTAAGGCAAGAGGACTGCTTGAGCCCAGGAGTTTGAGGCCAGTCTGGACAACATAGCAAGATTCTGTCTCTTTAAAAAAAAAAAAAAAAGAGAACAGCTGGGTGCAGTGGTGTATACCTGTAATCCCAGCAACTCAGGATACTGAGGCAGGAGGATTGCAAGTTCGAGGCCAGCCTCTGCACTGTAACAAGATCACATCTCAAAATAAAAAATTATAAAAGATCAGGGCTGGGGACTTAGCTCAGCGGCAGAGCATCTCTGGGTTCAATCCCTGGTACCACAAAACAACAACAAACAAACAAACAAATAATCCCCCCCCAAAGTACAACATTATGAGATAACTGATTTCTAAAGTGAATCTCAATGTAGTGTCCTTTTCAGATTGATATTCTTAATAGTAAAGTAAAATTCATTGCAATGAATTCTTGAATATGATACCAAAAGAACAATAAAAGTAAAATTAAACAAGTGGGACCACATAACTAAAAAAAGCTCTACATGGCAAAGGAAACATCAAATTGAAAAGGCAACCTACAGAATGGGAGAAAATATTTGCAAATCATATATATGATAAGGAGTTAATATGCAAAATATATAAGGAATTTGTAACAACTCAAAACAAAACAAAACAAAACAAGAAAAAAAAACACACCCCCGGATAACCTGATTAAAAAGTAGGCAAAGAATCTGAAGAAAGATTTCTCAAAGACATTCAAATGACAAATAGGTATATGTTCAACATCACTAATCATTAAAGAAATGCAAATCAAAACCACAATGATATATCACCTCACACCTGTTAGAATGGCTATTATAAAGAAAAAGAGCAGGAAAAGAAAGAAAAGTGTGCTGGGCGTGGTGGCGCACGCTTGTAATCCCAGTACTTTGGGAGGCGGAGACTGGAGGATCCAGGTTCGCAGCCAGCCTCAGCTCTCTCTCTCTCCCTGTCTCTCTCTCTCTCTCTCTCTCTACCTAGTGAGGCTCTCTGCAACTTGGTGAGACCCAGTTTCAAAATAAAGTATAAAAAATGGGCCGGGGGTGTAGCGCGGAGGTAGAATGCCCCTGGGTTCAATCCCCGGTACCACAAAAAAAAAAAAAAGAAAGAAAAGTGTTGGCAAGAGCATGGATAAACTGGAACCCTTCTGCGGTGCTGGTGGGTATACAAAATGGTACAATTACCATGGGAAACAGCATGAAGGTTCTTCAAAAAATGAAACATAGAACTACTTGCAACATGATCCCACAATCCCACTTCTGAACATTTATCCAAAAGGATGGCAATCAGGATCTTGAAGAGATATTTGTGCTCTCGTGTTCTTCATAGCATTATTTACAACAGCCAAAGGGTGGAAGCAAAACCCAAGTCCACTGACAGATAATTTGTATCTGTCAAAATACATACAATGGAATATTATCCAGACTTATAAAAAAGGAAAAGGAAATCTTGCCATATGGGACAATATGAGTGAACCTTGAAGGCATTATGCTAAGTGAAATAACACAGTGACAGGTGCTCTACTGCTAAGCTACATCCCTATCCCTTTAAACTTTTTTTTTTTTTTGAGACAGGGTCTCACTAAATTGCCAAGGCTGGCCTCACACTTGTGATCCTCCTGCCTCAGCCTCCCCAGTTGCTGGGATTATAGGTGTGTGCCACTCTGCCCCACCTGACAGTACTTTAAAAGCCATGAGGTACTTACTGAACAAACATAGAGTATGTTAATAGAATGTAAGAGAATACTTGAAATTAAGAATCTGCATAGCTCTTTGGAGAATTCTCAATTACAGTCATGAGTCACTTAACAATGGGAATACATTGTACAAAATGCATCATTAGGTAATTTTGTTGTGTGAACATCATAGAGTATGCTTACGTAAAATGATTATGCTATCATTATGTGATATAATCTTATGGGACCACTATCATGTATGTTGTCAGTTGTTGACTGAAATGTCATTGGGCAGCACATGACTTTATATACAAGGAAAATCTTAACTTCTCTTATGCAGTCTAAGTTGCTTTCTATATATCAGTATGCTATTCATTATTTGCTTAACCATCACAAAAAAACTTGATGGGATAAACATAACACTCATTGTTCAGATGAAGAAACTGAGGCAAATAAATGTCAAAACTGAATTTGAATCCAAATCCATATGACTCCAAATTCTGTTATTTTTCCATGTTATATACTTCTAGGTGGTCTTAAACATCAACCTAAATTTGATTACCTCATCTTCACAGATATCAGTCTTCTTTCCTTTTTTGTCATCTTTATCTTCTTCATCCTCATCATCCTCATCAGCCTGGTCATCACTATCGTCGTCATCATCATCATCAAAGTCACTGTCTCCTCCCTTCCTTCTTCGCTTTCGTCCTGGAGTAGGTGTGCCCAGGGGATGCTGTTCTTCGCCAAGATCAATGCCACCCGAAGTGTCTCTTTTGCCTGTTTTCTTAGCATGGATGATTCTGAGCCTTTAAATATTACAAAAAATGATGATATGGAATAAAAAGCTACTCTTTATAGAGTATAAAGGGAGTTTTAAGCAAAAATACTAATGTTACTTTGCTCATGGTGAGCAATATATCTATTGCAATAAAAATTGGAATTAAAAAAATTTAAGAAATATGTTTCCACAAATCATAGAATATATTAATTTTCAAGAGTTTTCTTACCTTTTGGTAATTATAACCCATTTTAAAAACTATGAAAGCTGAGAAGATTAATTCTGACAATGACAATGATAATTCTTGATCCCCATGCTATATGACTAAAAAAAGAAAAAAATGTTTTGGTACTGGGACTTGAACTCAGGGGTGTTCTACCTTTGAGCTACACTCCCAGCCCTATTTTATTTTTTTATTTTAAAAAAGGGTCTCACTGAATTGCTGAGGGCCTCAACAAGTTGCCGAGGCTGGTCTTGAACCTGAGATTCTCCTGTCTCAGCCTCTTAAGTACTGGGATTATAGGCATGCACCACCAAGTCTGGCTATTTGGTGGCCCACACTTGTAATTCCAGTACTTGGGAGGCTGAGACCAGAGGACCCAGGTTTGTGGCCAGACTCAGCTACTTAGTGAGGCCCTCCACAACTTAGTGAGACCCGGTTTCAAAATAAAGAATAAAAAAAATAGGGCTGGGATTGTAGCTCAGAGGTAGAATGCCCCTGGGTTCAATCCCCAGTACCACACACACACACAAATTTCATTTCAAATTACTGCAAAGACACTATTAAGATAGAAATTGAGGAATTGTACCATATTTCTTGGCAATAAGATGATTTTTAATGTTATTCAACATTAAATTAGACTCTGTAAAAGCACATTTTAGTTAGAAAGTAAGATAAAAATGGGGTAGTTCCAAGTAGGTCTTATTTATGATCAAAGCAACCTGAGAGAAACAACAATCTTAGAAAATGTTATTCCTTGATTTCTTTGAAATTAAAAAGTGAAATTTACTTTCTTCTAAATTTGAAGCATATAAATTCAATAAATCTTACTATATTTTTGTCCACTGCAAATTCTGCCCTATGCCATCTAAATTAAGCACTATCTTTCCTTTAGAAAAAGTAAAGTTTAAATTTGATCTTTGCAATTCATATGTTTTACTAGGAGCTCATACAAAAGGAAAAAAGGAAAACAATAAGTTAATTTTAATAAAATAGGACTTACTTGCGGAGTTTACCTTCGACTACCCACTTATCTCTCCTCAAGTTTGACATATAATCGATGTTCTTGTCAATTTCACTGTCCATACAAAAATTTATTAAAAAATGTAAGTTAGTCCACTTATGCAATGTATTTAATATGCAAATTAATGCATTTTTGGTAAGTAAAAATTATACAATTGACCTCATGTGTAAACATATACATATATGTATATGTTTATATATGCATGTACATTCATGTTGAGAAGTAATAATTTTTTCAGTGAATACAACATTAGTATTAGAAAATTCATTATGGTTTCTACTTTAAACCAAGAAAGGAATTATCCCCAATTGCCTTTTTTTTTTTTTTTTTTTTTT
>PVJS01055516.1:0-12625 GCA_004027185.1 Glis glis
ACCCCATTTCTAGCATGACAATATTAACAACTACTGACATACTGCTTTGCCCTTTGAAGATCTATCTGCCACATGAGGCTGAAACCACTAAACCACGCCTGTCCACTAAGGCTAAGAATGCTGCATCTCTGCAGGGATAGGAAGTTTCTCACACGCTGGCTCATGCTCACACGCCAAGCCCATCGCCCTGGGGTGTCAACTGCCGACCTTGCACTGATGGCGTGCCACCGCATCTTTCATGTGGGTTCTTCCCAAATGTTCCTACCATGCTCAGCTCAATACATTCGCACCTGGTTCTGGTTACCCAGTAGTATTCCTTGTGTGCAACTAAATGAGAGACCAAAACCACAGTACAAGTGCACATGGTGGGGGTCACAGGGCAGGGAACAGATACAACAACGCAGATGTGCAGATTTTGCCAGAAACCTCGAGGACCCACCTACTCTGCAGCAGAAGGCCATTTGTCAGCTTAGGTCCCTCCTCCCATCGTCCCTATTCTTGAACCCCAAAGCAGAGCTGGTGCTTGGACTTTTTTTTTTTTGCGGTTCTGGGGATTGAACCCAGGGGCATTCTACCTCCGAGCTTGTGTCCCCCAGACCAATTTTTTATTCTTTATTTTGAAACAGGGTCCCATTAAGTTGCAGAGGGCCTCACTAAGTAGCTGAGGCTGGCCGCGAACCCGGATCCTCCCGTCTCAGCCTCCCAAGTACTGGGATTATGAGTGTGTGCCACCACGCCCAGCTGTGCTTGGATTTTTGAATCTGGGGTCCTTGAAATGAGTATGGTCTGCGTAGTAGAGCAACACGAACGCCACACGGCACAGGGGACAGCTACTGTGAGGCTTGGCAGGCCAGTTCCCGTGTCGCGCAAAGCTGCTATAGGTCCAAGTCGTAAAAGTCTTCCAGCTCATTGTGAAACAAGTCCTGCTCATCCTCAGAGTCTGTCAGCTCCTCGTCCCCACCTGCAGCCAAAGGCATAAGCAACCTCTCGTCCAGCTCAAAGGTGACAACCTCCTCTTTGTCGTGGTCAAAGGGGTTGCTGTTCTCTTTCCTCGATGAGCTCCCAGAAGTGGTTCCTTTGTTGGGCCTGGAATCTGCGTGATGTCCCCACTTTCTGTCTCTGTGGCTCTTCTCTATAGCCATCGGGGTACACACGCTTGTAAAAACAGTTCCCTCCGAATGGGCAGCTCCCACGTCCTTCATCAAAATACCTTCACGCCTTGTTGCTCATTGCCCCCTTGTGTTTCTGAATGAGTTTCTGCTTCTCTTCTTTCTCCTCCACCCAGTGCTCACTTGGAATGACAAAGTTAGATGTGATCCGACATGCTGGGCAGGACTTTATGATCTTGTTCTCAAATTGCTTAGCACTCCTCCGCTTGCAAATACACTTGAGACAGTAGGCGTGGTTGCAGTTGGAGAGGATCCCAAAGCAGTGCTCGCTGGGGTGGGCTTTCTCGTCGACCACCTCTGTACAGATCTCATGCATCTTGTCCTTACTGTGTGCTGCATGGCCAAAGACAGCTCCATGTCCTTTCCATGGGCCTCAATGCACGATTGGATGTGCTGCGACCTCTGGGCTGCATCCACTGGGTGCAGGACCTGGAGCCCACGCGTGTCACAGGCGTCTCCGTGGAGAGATACACAGTTCTCCCCCCATAGGCACTCTCCTCCGGCAGCACAGGGCAAAGCTGCTGCTTTGTTCCACTGCAGTTTGCTCTTTCTCTGATTCTTCCTTGGTCGCAGGGGTGCCTCAGTGCAGGGAGAGGGCAGTGTGGCCACAGTAGGGCTGCCCAGGAACAAATCAATGCATTCACCCGGTCCTCTGTGCTTGCTCCTATAGCTGGAAAGTTTGAATTTCTTGACTCAGCTCTGCCTGCATTCATCTCGATGAGCAGCCCAACTACAGACGGGAGGCTGGCGGAAGCAGCAAGGGGTGGTTTCGCAGTTAGTCTGTAGCGGCCGCTTCTTCCTGTTTCGATGGCTTGCTATGTTCATATCTGCAGCGGTCTCCATAAACATAGTACCCTCGTTGAAAATACTTGCACACTACACCATACGAATGGTCAGAGAGGTCGAGGGAGTAGTGGCAGCTATCCCCTTCCTTACAAACCTCATGCATAAAATACCCATTGTGTTTTATCCTTTGAGATGTCACGGGAGATGAGAGTATTCTGTGAAGGGTCCGGAGAAATTCCCAATCAGGGAGAGAGAGGAGCTCAACTCAGGAATGTCAGTGGGACTTATTGGGAAAGAACTTCAGCACCGGAGGTTCATTTAGGAAACCAAAAAACAGACATTCAAAGAAGGTCTTTTATTTTATTTTATTTTATTTTATTTTATTTTTGCAGTACTGGGGATTGAACCCAGGGGCATTCTCCCTCCGTGCTATATCCCCAGCCCTATTTTTATTCTTTATTTTGAAACAGGGTCTCACTAAGTTACAGAGGCCTCACTAAGTAGCTGAGGCTGTCCACGAACCTGAGATCCTCCTGTCTCAGCCTCCCAAGTACTGGGATTACAAGCGTGTGCCACCATGCCCAACTTAAAGAAGGTCTTTTAAAGGAAGCCTCATGGCCTATGATATCTTTTTATTTCACTTATTTAGGTCTTCTTTAACCTTTTCAATAATTTTTTTGGGGGTACTGGGGATTGAACCCAGAGGCATTCTACCTCTGAGCTACAGCCCCAGCCCATTTGTATTTCTTATTTGGAAGCAGGGTCTCACTAGGTTTCTGAGAGCCTCGCTAAATTGCCGAGGCTACCTTTGAACCTGCAATCCTCCTGTCTCAGCCTCCCAAGTACTGGGATTACAAGCATGCGCCACCACATCAGGCTTCAATAATGTTTTGTAGTTTTTGGTGTACATTAAATTTGGTTTTGTATTTGATTCATATAAAGCAAAGATTAATTTTGTAAAACTCTGTGTGTGTGTGTGTGTGTGTGTGTTGCTAGAGATTTAATCCAGGAGTATTCTACCTCTGAGCTATATTACCAGCCCTTTTTATTTATTTATTTTTTTTGTTTTGAAACAGGTTCTCACTAGGTTGCTGAGAATCTGTCTCACTAAGTTGCTGAGGCTGGCCTTGAACCTGTGATCCTCCTGCCTCAGCCTCCCAAGTCCTGGGATAACAGGCACGCCCTACCACACCCAGCTTTATAACTATTGTGTGTGAGTGTGTGTGTGTGTGTGTGTGTGGTACTGGGGTCTGAACCCTGGGGCATTCTACCTCCGAGCTATAACCCTATTTTATTTTTATTTTGAAACAGGGTCTAGCTAAGTGGATGAGAGTCTCACTACTTGCTGAGGCTGTCTTCGAACCTACGATTTCCCTGTCTCAGCCTCCCAAGTACTGGGATTACAAGCGTGCACCACTACGCCCGGCTATATATTTTTTTAGTCGGAGAAAAACATTACTAAAAGCGCTTCTCTGCAGCGTGAGCAAGCTGCTTTCTTTCCAAGTCACATCTGATTGTTTAAAAGTCCCCTGACCTCCTTCTGAGGGGACCCAGCCCATCGCAGACCCTGGCCGAGAGTTCTGTCATTGAAGCCTCTCAGATTTTTACTGGTAAAACTTGGATTTTGCAGCCGGCTCTGGCTTCGGCGTGGTCGGACAAGAGCCTGGGATGGACCCCCTCCACAGGTCATGGCCACTTAATCCTTAGGGTGTTTAGGAGGAGGGGAGGACAGCGAAGGGACAGGGGAGAGGCCTCTGGGAAGCCGCTTTGCGGGCAGATCAAGTGTGAACACACCTTTCCTGCTTTGTTGAGATGAAAGCCTTTGCCTGCCTGCCCAGGGACTTCACAGGCAATGTTTTTGGTGCTGGGGATGGAACCCAGGGGCATTCTACCTCTGAGCTACACCCCAGCCCTATCTCATTTTTCAGTTTGAAACAGGGTCTCACTAAGTTGCACAGGGCCTCATTAAGTTGCTGAGGCTGGCCTTGAACCTGCGATCCTCCTGTCTCAGCCTCCCAAGTACTGGGATTACATGCCTGTGCCATCATGCCCGGCCCTTCATAGGCAATTTGGATCAGGAGATTGCTTGATCTCCCTTGCCCTGGAAGATAACATGCCAAGAACTTTCCCACTTCCCATTACTAGGAAAAACCTGGAAGAGACAGGCCATGTACTATCCTCCATTTGCTGAGATTTAAGAATGAATCAAATTTTCCACCATGTGAGCTCACTGATGCCTACTGTATATCAGGAGGTGAGAATCATGATTCCCAGGTTGCTGGGTGAGCTGCTTCTTCTTCTTCTTCTTCTTCTTCTTCTTCTTCTTTTTTTTGGTACTAGGGATGAACCCAGGGACATCCAAACTCCAAGCTACACCCCCAGTCATTTTTTTTTTTTTTTGCGGTACCGGGGATTGAACTCAGGGGCGTTCTACCTCCGCGCTACACCCCCGGCCCTATTTTTTATACTTTATTTTGAAACCGGGTCTCACGAAGTTGCGGAAGCCTCACTAAGTAGAGAGAGAGAGAGAGAGAGAGAGAGAGAGACAGGGAGAGACAGAGAGAGAGCTGAGGCTGGCCGCGAACCCGGATCCTCCGGTCTCCGCCTCCCAAAGTACTGGGATTACAAGCGTGCACCACCACGCCCGGCCACCCCCAGTCATTTTTATTAGTTTGAAACAGGGTTTCACTAAGTTGCTGAGGGTCTCGCTAAATTGCTGAGGCTAGCAACATGAGATCCTCCTGTCTCAGCCTCCCAAGTACTGGGATTACAAGCGCACCACTGCACCCAGCAGCTGGGTGACCTTCAGCTGCCCGGTGTGGCCTCCACCAAAGGGATCAGACATTCCCAACCCTCGGATCTGCTTCTCCCACCCCAGGGCTGCTGTCCCTGGGAGAGGCCTGGCCAAGAAGAGTAACCAGGAGCGACCAGGCCCCAAGCTGCCTCCGATAGTGCCCCCTCGGTAGGAATTCAGTGTCCTGTGGCCGCAGCGTGCATTTCCAGTCTTCCCATCCTCCCGGCTCCCCTCAGCTGGGGCGCTGGGAAGACTCTCGGATGAGCTCGCCATCTGACCCCTAGCCGGCTGGCGGTGACCTGCTGCTCGTGTCCAGCGTCCAGAGGGGCCGTGTCCCCTGTCCTGCCACAGCGTGACAGTATCCCTTGCACCACAACTTCTGGCTCAAGAACTGGAGGCCCAGACCCAGAAAAGCCCATAACTGTGGCTAGTGGCCCAGGAGGACGTTCCTGCTTCCCCCCTCCTCTCAGCCCAAACAGGGGCTTAGGAGTCTCCTCCTCTGCTAACTGCAAAGGTGACAACTTGGGGTGTCCAACCTGGAGGAACCCTAAATGATCTTCCGAGGTTACCTCCAATGTAAGTAACAAGCCACATATGTTGTTTGTTTGATTGTTTATTTATTTGTTTATTTATTTATTTATTTATTTTTATTTCATGGCACTGAACCCAGGGGCATTCTACCTCTGAGCTACAGCCTCAACCTACTTTAATTTTTAGTTTGAATCAGGGTCTTACTAAGTTGCTGAGGGTCTCGCTAAGTTGCAGAAGCTGGTCTCAAACCTGCAACCCTCCTGACTCAGCCTTCCAAGTATTGGGATTACAGGCATGCACTACCACACCCCGCTATATGTGTATTTTATTTCATCTATTTACTGCAGTATTGGGGATTGAACTCAGGGGCATTCTACCTCCGAGCTTCATCCCCAGCCCTATTTTATTCTTTATTTTGAAACAGGGTCTCACTAAGTTGCGGAGGGCCTCACTAAGTAGCTGAGTCTGGCTGCAAACCTGAGATCCTCCTGTCTCAGCCTCCCAAGTACTGGGATTACAGCATGTGCCACTACGCCCGACTATATGTGGTTTTTAAAATGAGAACAGCAGAAAGACTTTTCTCTCTTGGGAGAAATGTGGGCCACCTTTCCCACTCCCCGTTTGAAGGTGTGACGCCAGGTGCCCCTCTGGCCTCTGCCCTGACGCCCACTTCAGGGAGCGGTCTTGCCCCTCCCTCCTCAGGGCCGAGGCTCCAGACCACAGGGCCCCTCTCCGTCCTCTCCCCATCTCCAGCCTCCCCAGGAGATTGCACAACCCCGGTCATGCTCATGTGACCGTTGGGCCACACAGGAGAAAGAGCAGGCCCGGCCTGCGCAGCCACATTTCTGTAGTCAGGGCCCTGGTCTTCAAGGTGGAGCTCAGGAGTTGGTGGGGGTGTATTTAAACTCTCCCCCTCCCATCACCTGGCACCTTCACTGTCCCCACCCCAGACTCAATGCCAGGTCTGCCAGCTTGCTGTCACACAGACCTCCTGCCTACGCACACCTCTTTTTTTTTTTTTTTTGGTGGTACTGAGGGTGGAACCCAGGGGCCTTCTACCTCCAGCTATACTCCCAGCTCTATTTTATATTTTATTTTGAAACAGGGTCTCACTAAGTTGCTGAGAGCCTCACTAAGTTGCTGAGGCTAGCTTCGACCCTGCGATTCTCCCGTCTCAGCCTCCCAAGTACTGGGGTTATAAGTGTGCACCACCATGCCCGGCTTGCCTACGCACACCTGAAGGCCCTGGGCCATTGCTAGCTCCTGGGTGGCCGCCGCCCCAGGGTTCCTTGCTGCCTGGGTCAAGCAGTGTTGGCCAAATTACAGACTAGCTGAGCCTCTAAAGAAGAGGGTATTTTCCTCTATACCTGTATTCAGGGCCTCGTTTTGCAGGTAGGACTGGCTTAAAATACACGGCTTGGACCAGAAAACAGATCTTCTGATACAGTGGAGGACTCTGAGTCTAGCCCTGCATCTCTGTCCTGGCCATGATTGGTGGGCAATTTTCTAAGATCCTCCCCCACCACAACACACCCCGCCAAGCCACAGTTCCTGTTCCCTTCTTAGTCAATCCAATGCTAAACTAGGTACTTTTTTTTTTTTTTGGTACTGGGAATTGAACCCAAGGGCATTCTACCTCCGAGCTACAACCCTAGCCCTATTTTACTTTTCATTTTGAGACAGGGTTGCACTAAGTTGTTGAGGCCAGCCTTGAACCTGCAATCCTCATGTCTCAGCCTCCCTAATAGTGGGATTACAGGTATGCACCACCACACTCAACTTAATCTAGGTACTGATGTGGGGGGATTTTGAAGATATAACTAAAGTCCCAGGTCAAGTTGGGCTTGGTGGCACACGCTTATAATCCCAGTACTTGGGAGGCTGACATAGAAGGATCACAGGTTCGCGGCCAGCCTCAGCTACTTAGTGAGGCCCTCTGCAACTTAGTGAGACCCTGTTTCCAAATAAAGAATAAAAAATAGGGCTGGGGGTGTAGCTCGGAGGTAGAATGCCCCTGGGTTCAATCCCTGGTATCACCAAAAAAAAAAAAAATGTCCCATGTCTGTGGACTTTAAGATATGAAGATTACCCAGGTGGACCTGGCCCCTGCAGGCGAGCCCTGTACAAGTAGAGTGTTCTTTGGCTGGAAGCAGAAAAGGGAGTCTGCATGAAGGGAGATTTGGTGTGAGGATCTTGCTGCCAGCTGGCGGGAGGAGGGGAGGTCACACAAGGCCCTACATGAGCTGACTTGTGATTTAAAACAGGAGGCCGACTGGGCGTGGTGGCACTCGCTTGTAATCCCAGTACTTGGGAGGCTGAGACAGGAGGATCGCAGGTTGGCAGCCAGCCTCAGCAAGTAGTGAGATGCTCATCATCCTAGCGAGACCCTGTTTCAAAATAAAAATAAGCCGGGCGTGGTGGCGCACGCTTGTTATCTCAGTACTTGGGAGGCTGAGACTGGAGGATCGCAGGTTTGCTGCCAGCCTCTACTACTTAGTGAGGCCCCTCTGCAACTTAGTGAGACCCTGTTTCAAAATAAAGAATTAAAAATAGGGCTGAGGGTGTAGCTTGGAGGTAGAATGCCCCTGGGCTCAATCCCCAGTACCAAAATAAAATAAAATAAAAATAAAAATACAACAGTTGGCCAGGGATGAGGGAAGATGGAGGCGGTGGTGGCGGAGGCCGAGTTCAGAGAGCAGAGTGGAGGGGATTTACAGTTACAGGGTTCAGCGGTGGGTGTGAGCAAAGGAGAAGGCAAGGAAGCTCCCAGACTTCCGGGCTGAAGGTCAGACCTGCTTTTCACTGGAGGAAGCAGGTTTAGGGGAAGCAATCGTGGGAGGCCAGTTCTGGACCCATCAGACTCCTGTTAGACCAGCAGTGTGGGGGGGAGTCTTGAGCTGGGCAGGGCGTCCTAGCCGAGCTAGAAATGTGGCAGTGGTCTACATCACAAGGTGTTTAAGACATGACACAGCCAGGCTCAGTGACGCACCCCTGTAATCCCAGTACTTGGGAGGCTGGGACTGGAGGATCACAGGTTCAAGGCCAGCCACAGCAACTTAGCAAGACCCTGTTTCAAGACAAAAAAAAAGGGCCGGGCGTGGTGGCGAACGCTTGTAATCTCAGTACTTGGGAGGCTGAGACCGGAGGATCTGGGTTCGCTGCCAGCCTCAGCTACTTAGTGAGGCCCTCCGCAACTTCGTGAGACCCGGTTCCAAATTAAAGTATAAAAAGTAGGGCCGGGGGTGTAGCTCGGAGGTAAAATGCCCCTGGGTTCAATCCCCGGTACTGCAAAAAAAAAAAAAAAAAAAAAAGGCTGAGACAGGAGGATCGCAGGTTTGCAGCCAGCCTCAGCTACTTAGTGAGGCTCTCCACAACTTAGCGAGACCCAATTTCAAAATGAAGAATAAAAAATAGGGCTGGGAGTGGAGCTTGGAGGTAGAATCCCCGTGGGTTCAATACCCAGTACCGCAAAGAAAAAGGGGGCCTGGGGGTATAGCTCAGAGGTAGAACACCCCTGGGTTCCAACCACAATACCAAAACAAACAGAATTACAGTTTTAACATTTTCTTTTTTTAGTGCCAGCGATTGAACTCAGGTCCTTGCACATGCTTACCACATACTCTGCCACTGAGCTACACCCCTAACCCTTTTTATTCTTGCTTTTTTATTTATTTATTTATTTATTTATTTATTTATTTATTTATTTTTGGCACTGGGGATTGAACCCTGGGGTGTTCTACCTCCAAGCTATATCCCCCTTTTTATGTTTTTATTTTGAAACAGGGTCTCACTTAGTTGCTGAGGCTGGCCTCAAGCCTGCAATCCTCCTGCCTCAGCCTCCTACATACTGACATGACAGGTATACGCCATGCCCAGCTTAGCCCTTCTTTTTTTTTGTTTTGTGGTACCGAGGATTGAACCCAGGGACATTCTACCTCCGAGCTACACCCCCAGCCCTATTTTATTTTATTTTGAAACGGTCTCGCTAAGTTGATGAGAGTCTCACTACTTGCTGAGGCTATCCTCGAACCTGCGATCCTCCTGTCTCAGCCTCCCAAGTACTGGGATTACAGGCATGTGCCACCACACCCAGCTTCTTAGCCTTTCTTAAGTACTCAACTCAGTAGCACTAATGGCATCCACAGCATTGTGCAAACAACACCACTATCTATTTCCAAAACATTTTCATCACCCTCAACAGAAACTCTGTATCCCTTAAGCAATACCTCACCACTGCCCACCCAGCCCGCCCCCTGTGACCTCCAATCTACTTTCTGTCTCTATGAATTTGCCTATTCTGGATAGTTCCTGTAAGCAGGAGTTCAGGTCCAGCCTGGGCCACACGGTGAGACCCCACCTCAAAAACAAAACAAAACAAAACCAGTAGATGCAATAGTCGACTTATGGATGTAGGTAAAACGTCTTGGGGGGCTTTGGGGTTTTGTTTTAGCAGCACCTGAGATTCTGTTAATAGACATCACAAACCAGGCAGTGGGTGACTGCGATCCCAGCTACTCAGGAGGACGAGGCAGGAGGATTACATGAGCCCAAGAGTTCATGTAAGCGGAATCCTACGATCTTTATCATTTTATGTGTGACTATTTCTCTCTGTAGTGCCTATTGCTTGTTCTCTTTTCTTTCTTTCTTTTCTTTGTATCATATTGGAGTTGAAGACTCTTAAAATATCATTAGTTCTTGTCACTACTTTTTTTTTTTCTTTTTGGTACTGGAGATTGAACTCAGGGGCAAGCTACCTCCAGCCCCCACCCCCCTTTTTTTAAGATACTGGGAATTGAACCCAGGGACATTCTACCTCCAAGCTATACTCCCAGGCTTTTTTATTTTTATTTTTATTTTTAAACAGGGTCTCGCTAGGTTGATTAGAGTCTCACTACTTGCTGAGGCTGTAGTTAGAGTCTCACTACTTGCTGATCCTCCTGTCTCAGCCTCCCAAGTACTGGGATTATAGGCATGTGCCATCATGCTCAGTTCCCCCCAACCTTTGTGTGTGTGTGTGTGTGTGTGTGTGTGTGTGTGTGGTACTGGGGATTGAACCCAGGGGCAATCTACCTCCAAGCTATACCCCTAGCCCTATTATATTTTATTTTTTTGCAGTACTGAGGATTGAACCCCGGGGCATTCTACCTCCGGGCTACACCCCCAGCCCTATTTTTTATTCTTTATTTTGAAACAAGGTCTCACTAAGTTGCGGAGGGCCTCACTAAGTAGCTGAGTCTGGCTGCAAACTCGGATCCTCCAGTCTCAGCCTCCCAAGTACTGGGATTACAAGCATGCGCCACCATGCCTGGCTTATTTTTTATCCTTTATTTTGACACCGGGTCTCACGAAGTTGCAGAGGGCCTCACTAAGTAGCTGAGGCTGGCCGCGAACCCGGGTCCTCTGGTCTCTGCCTCCCACGTACTGGGATTACAAGCGTGTGCCTTATTTTTATTTTGAAACAGGGTCTCGCTAGGTTGATTAGAGTCTCACTACTTGCAATCCCAGTACTTGGGAGGCTAAGACAGGAGGATCACAGGTTCAAGGACAGCCTCAGCAAGTAGTGAGACTCTCATCAACCTAGTGAGACTCTGTTTCAAAATAAAAATAAAATAGGGCTGGGAATGTAGTTCAGAGGTAGAATGCCCCTGGGTTCTATCCCCAGTACTAAAAAAAAAAAAAAAAAATTCTTTTTGGTGCTGGAGGTTGAACCCAGGGGCATTCTACCTCCAAGCCACACCCTTAGCCCTTTTAATTTTTAATATTGAAACGGGGTCTTACTAGGTTACTGAGGGTCCCACTAAGTTGCTGAGGCTGGCTTTGAATCTGCAATCCTCCTATACTGGAATTACAGGTTTGTGACACCACACCCAGTTCATCACTACCTTTTTTTTTTTTGTACTAGGGATTGAACCCAGGGGCATTCTACCTCTGAGCTATACTCTCAGCCCTATTTTATTTTATTTTGAAACAGGGTCTTACTAAGTTTCTAAGGGCCTTGCTAAGTTGCTGAGGCTGACCTTGAACCTGTGATCCTCCTGTCTCAGCCTCCCAAGTACTGGAATTATAGGCGTGTGCCACCAGACCTTGTTGATCACAACTTTTTTTTTTTTTTTGCGGTACTGGGGATTGAACCCAGGGGCATTCTACCTCTGCGCTACACCCCCGGCCCTATTTTTCATTCTTTATTTTGAAACAAGGTCTCACTAAGTTGCAGAGGGCCTCACTAAGTAGCTGAGGCTGGCCACGAGCCTGGATCCTCCTGTCTCAGCCTTGATCACAACTTTTAAGTTACAGTCGTTATTAGACCAGCTGCTTCTGGATCTTACTTAGTGTGCTAATAAGAGGCACATGTACTACTCTTACCAGATTTAGCTTTAAGATGTATTTCAATAATGGTAATAATTTCACTGCAGTTGGTCAGCTTGGTGCCATCGGCTCTGCTCGACTGGCAGAGGGATGTGGTGTGACCAAGGTTAAGAGCCTGCTGGGAGGGCTGGCCTCCTCCGTGGTCATCCCTGGGACAGTGTGCTGGTGGCCCATTCACACCCAGACTCTAGGTCACCGACTTGTGCCCATAATACCACCTTCTGGCCAGCAGGAGGCGCTGTACTCACCCCCATGTCATACCTCTATTCCCACCCCCAGGGGAGGCTTATGGCTTCCAGACCTTGCTGATCACAACTTTTTTTTTTTTTTTTTTTCAGTACTGGGGATTGAACCCAGGGGCATTCTACCTCCGAGCTACACCCCCGGCCCTATTTTTCATTCTTTATTTTGAAACGGTCTCACTAAGTTGCTGAGGCTGGCCGCAAACCTGTGATCCTCCTTTCTCAGCCTCCTAAATACTGGAATTCCAGGCATGCGGCACCATGCCTGGCAATTTTTAAAAATATACTTTTAGCTGGGTGTGGTGGCACACACTTGTAATCCCAGTACTTGGGAGGCTGAGACAGGAGGATCGCAGGTTCAAGGACAGCCTCAGCTGCTTAGTGAGGTTCTCCACAACTTAGTGAGACCCTGTTTCAAAATAAAGAATAAAAAATAGGCCTGGGGCCGGGCGTGGTGGCGCACGCTTGTAATCCCAGTACTTTGGGAGGCGGAGACCGGAGGATCCGGGTTTGCGGTCAGCCTCAGCTCGGGCATGCGCACGCAAATGCGCTCTCTCTCTCTCTCTCTCCCTGTCTCTCTCTCTCTTTCTCTCTCTCTCTCTCTCTCTCTCTCCCTTCCTCCCTCCCTCCCTCTCCTTAGTGAGGCCCTCTGCAACTTTGTGAGACCCGGTCTCAAAATAAAGGATAAAAAATAGGGCCGGGGGTGTAGCGCAGAGGTAGAACGTCCCTGGGTTCAA
>PVJS01055517.1:0-12627 GCA_004027185.1 Glis glis
ATATATTTCTTCCATCTTCAAGGTCCCCACAGAGTAGGAGAGAAGATAAGACATACATAAGTACCTAATACATAATCCATACAGTGGTGTGTGCCTAAAGAGAGAGAGAGAGAGATAAAGCACCTGGGAGGTTCAGAGAAAGAAGAGATTAATTCTGAACTCAACAATACCACAAGCGAGGTGGCTAATAGCTAAACAACAGGACTCAGACGTGAGCAGCTCAGTGTGACGGCCCTGCCCTGGCCACATCATTTCACTGTGCATGAGTTCCTTCAACCATTAAATGAGAAGGGAAAACATCACCTATATAATATACCTATGTAATAATACCTATATAATAATACCATGTATTATTCCTATAAAGTTGTAAGTATGGAGGGGTTACCTGAAATAATGGCATATCTGAAAATGAAGTAGGGAAAAGAACTTAAAGGAAAAAATTCTACTAAATAACACTAAAATATATCACTTTATAATGTTTTTTTAAAAAATACTTGGCATGAGGTGCTTAAAAAATGGTCACAAAGGGCAAGTGAGTTTGTATTATTTAGATTTCTATAATACTCCCTATTTTTCAAACACTAGCCATACATGAATTTCTGGCAGCCTTCTTCTATGGTTACCTGATTATAGTTTAAATATCTCTCTGTCTCTCTCCCCTAACACCACTACTCTCTCCTTCCAACGAAGAGGAAATGAGTCACGTAACTTGCCTGAACTCAGGCTAAAGAAAGATAAGATTTTGAACATCAAATAGACTTTTCACATATAAGGAGGGGTCATGTCTGACCAACTTAAAAGAAAAGCAGTCCTCAGTCAGGCCTGAAACAT
Source organism: Glis glis (assembly GCA_004027185.1). Taxonomy (NCBI): domain Eukaryota; kingdom Metazoa; phylum Chordata; class Mammalia; order Rodentia; family Gliridae; genus Glis; species Glis glis. The sequence continues at coordinate 832 of PVJS01055517.1, forward strand.
TGCTTGTTTTCCTTCTTTTTTTTCCAGACTTTTGTAGGTTGCAAAAGACAGAAGGGTATTTAGGTTATCTCAGAGAATAGAGGTGATCACTTCCAACTCCTAATCTACATGTACACAGCTTGGAAGTCATCGCTCCCATCTTCATGAAAACAACACTGAGCACGCTAGAAATCAACAACTCTGCTTAAATCCATTGGAGACAGGGGTCAGAGGGAAGACGTCCATCCTCCAAACCGGAGAAATGGGCAGGAAATGGGACTCGAAGCTTACCTGGAAAGAGACCTCAGTTAGAACCAGCATCAGTTAGGAGTAATTAAAGGTGGTAGACTGATTGCTGAGGAGTGCACCAGAGAAGTGCAAACTCCCGGAGGCCCAGCTTTGAGGGCTCCTCCACACCTTCCTCAGTTTGACCCTAAGCAGCCCCACCAGGTACTTATTGAAAATTCAAAGCAAATTTACCTCATGCTTCCAGTATAGGTAGGGTGAAAATGACCACTTTGAAAAATGTCCTGAATATTCTGTTCTTCCTTTAAGGGAAACTATCTTCCTACAGCATAACTGACTAGTGTTTTACCAGACTCTAACAGACCCAGAGGAAGGAAAATCCCCAAATCTAGCTCCCTCTAGCATCTTTGTCTCATCTAAGGGAGGAAAACAAAACAAAAGATAACAAAACCAAGAACTTGTGAAGGTCACAGCCAAGGGGTTCAGACTCATTACAAGGCTTAGGCATAATCACGGGACTGTAGAGTGATTCTCCACTCCCTACCTACACAGCTAGCCTTACATTAATAGGGCTCCTGAGTTATCACAAGGAATCACAACTAAAAAGAACTATAAGTCTCAGACTCTGTTTATAAAGGATCTTTTAGGAAACCCAAAGACAATAGAGAAGACAAAAACATGCATACCAGAAAAAAGTTTAGACTCTGACATCTACAGCTACAGCAAACTGCCTAAATCTTAACCAGATAAATATAAAACCTTACACAAATGTTTTAATGATCTCTAATGACCTCGTTTCCTCTTCCACAATAGACATCAGGTCTAACTTTCAACAACAACAAAAATTGTGAGGCATGCTAAAAGATAAAAACATAGTTAAAAGAGACAAGTATAAAAACCAGACACAGAAATGGCAGAGAATTTGGAATTAGCCAACCTGGAATTTAACTATGGTAATGTGCTAAGGTCCCTAATGGGAAAAGAGACAAGATGAAAAGAAAAAAAAGTAAACTTTAGTTTTCTAAAGAAAATAGTAACTTGAGTCAAAATATCCCCTCCTGCTTTTTATCTTCACGTCTGGCTTAAAGATACTTTAAGTTACCTGTCTTTCACCAGTGGCGTCCACCATTGTGATGGAAATCCCAATGGAAGGAAAGTGATATTGCCAAGGGGGGACAGAGAAGTAAACTGCGAATGACACTCCAGTGTAAACTCTAAGAGTCATCAAAAATCAAGGCCACCCTCCTCAGACCACCCAGCATACCCTGGTGACAGACTAGGCAGACAGTTACCGAAAGAGTAGAAAGATACTGATCTGATATTCCCAGGTGCTACTGGACATGCTAGATGGTCCCATTCCTTAAATATTTCACTGTGTTACCTTTCCCCAATTATCTTTATGCATCTACTAAATATGATACTGGATGAAGCAGAAAAAGGTAGATTTGAAGCTTGTGTGTGTGCGTGTGTGTGTGTGAGTGTGTGTGTGTGTGTGTGTGTGTGTGTAAGAGTTTCCCCTCAAGAGTGCAATATGTTTGAAGAAATGTATTTTTCATCGACTTGATTTTAATTTAGGCTGTTAATTTTCTGAGGCAGATAAAATCAATGTGGGAAGAAAGCACAGTATTCTATTACTGCTTACTTTTCACTTGGATTCAGGTTAAGTATCAATGTGCTTCCTCTTCCCTCATTCTCAGCGCATCCTATTAAGCCAACTTCTCCTCTGTACGTGGATAACTCACAGCAGTGAAGGAGGGGCGCCCGTATACCAGGATCATTCTTTATAGTTCTCAACTGTGTTTGACCTTCATGAGCACCTTCTTTAGGGAGTAATACAGAGCTTTGCTCTACCTCTGTAGAGGGTGCTATGGGTGAGTATGGGCTACGAAATGTAAGATTAAAACCCTGATCTTTATCTCCATCTGGTGTCAGAAGGAAAAGAGATGCCCTCTCAAAGCACATCTTTTCTATTATCTTTGTCCATTATGCATACAGTTTCTTGGCAAGAAATAGAGTCATACCTTCTGCTTCCTACTAGACATTTGTATTTAAGAAAGAGACACAAAATGTTCACAGTTTGCCAGTCTTCTCTGGTCCCACACACTTTGTAACCTGTCTACACCACTATGAAAAATATGTTGCATCTTTATTTCTTTGGGTAAATTTTTAGAGATCAGGAAATGAACATTGTCCTCCATAACAAATTTATGTTTTAAAAAATATCTGTCACTATTGTCACTGTCCAATATGCAGAAGAAAATATCAAGATTATTTATTCATTCACCAAAATGTTTTTTGAGTGCCTCAAGACTTAAATAACCTTTATACACGTCTCTGGAAAATTAAAATGGCGACTTTTCTCATTTTAAAGATGAAGAAACAGCCAGGTGTGGTGGCGCATGCCAGTAATCCCAGTACTTGTGAGGCTGAGACAGGAGGATCACAGGTTTGAGGCCAGCCTTAACAAGTAATGAGACTCTCATCAACCTAGTGAAAACTGTTTCAAAATAAAAATTAAAAAAATAGGACTGGAGATGTAGCTCACCGGTAAAATGATCCTGGGTTCAGTACCTAGTACCACAAAAAAAGTCATAAAGATATTAGATGATTTAGCTAAACTAAGAAAAGGCTATAACTGCAAAAATTAGGTCATGATTTTTAAAAGTAGAGCTCTGTGACTGTCAGCCAAATCATTTCACTCACATTCACACACAACAACTACAAATGTGACCTTCTTTTAGGATGTGTAGAATATAAAGATACATGGATAAAGAGATCTAGATGACATATACTCATATAACCTAATACATCTGTTACATAACTATGTGTTGCAAATTCATACTGTTTTAATTGAAAAGATTTTCAAAGCATTTGTTTTTCACTAGAAAAAATATATAAAACTCTACCCTTTGTATATATATATATATATATATATATATATACATATATATATACATATATATATACATATATATATACATATATATATAAACATATATATACATATGCAAACATATATGTAGAGAGAGATGCTAAAATGCCCCCTAATTTTTACAAGAATTGATCAGACTTACTTGATTTTCTCTCCTAAGGGTCTCTGTCCATGAATTAGCATTAATAAAGGTAGTGAGATGAGTGAACTCCCCAAACCTAGAAAGTGGAGCAAGCCCTACACATATAGATAGCTTAGTGTACAAGCTGCATGATAGTTTTTCTAAAGAGTGCAAATTTTTATTCAAACAGAGGTCAGAAAATAAATCCAGAGTGTCTGAGTGTTTGATTTTTTTCCCTTATAAGACAAGCTGCTCTGATGGCTGGAGGTTTTCATGTCCCAGCACCAACACAGAGTAGACACGTATGCAAAACAGACCCTTCACCTGCAGTCTCAATATGGATTAATTATTTCTGTCTGCCAGGAACCACGAATGGACTATGTTGTTTCCGTCATAATAAACCCCGACCCTCCCTCACTCAGAGACAAAAGAAACACACACACACAAAGGCTACAGCCTCAAACCATAGTTATTTCACCTTGAATAGACTTTTCGAATGAAGCTTTTCCATTTTCTTTTCTATATTAAAATCTTAGGAACCAAAAAAGGAACTTCAAATCTTGTTTTTCTTCATTAGTGTATTGTGAACTGCTAATTAGAGAAGATTTCTTTTACTAAATGATTTAGTTCTTATGTCTGTTTTAACACTTGAAAGGTTACAGCTTCAGGAAAAGAGGAAAGCTTTAATTAAAGAATGAATTATTGAATATTCATTTTAATTGATGTTGCCCTGTGCTTTTATTTTGCATGTTTAGAGATGTTTTATGTGAATCTGTTATCAGAATAACCAAAGAGAGAGACACTGACTACTGAGCCTAAAAAAAAGGGGGAGGGCTTCTGTCTGATCACATTCAGCCATTTAAGTTCAAGAATCATTTGAAGCGTGGTTTCCATGACAACAAGTCACTAATTGCAAACATAAAATTTAAAAAAATCAACCTTCCCTGAATTTGGCAGCTACATGGATGATGTCTATTTTTTTTTTAATAGCGAAATAGCACTTTTCCTTAGGGAATCCCTCAAGCCACTTTCCTACAATGGAAAAGCTACTCCACTGTAGGGTTAATTCTGGTCTGGCAAAGGTGTCAGCCTGAAGAGTCCAGGTCTGTCTTTGATTTGCCAACACCTGGCTTCTGCTAGAGATTAGGGGAGTTGGTTGCAGTGAGTGACGGATTTTTGCATCTCTGAGCTACAGAATAGCCAAAAGAGCTGCAAAGGCAGATGAATGGACCAAAGAAATGCTACCAAATTCTGGATTTGAACATCCTTCGGACAAGGGGGAGGGGGCGACAAATTGAGGGGAAAAGGTGAGATAAAACCTAAAATTGGCCACTTTCCATGAGGTTAGTCAACCTTCAAAGGTTTCTGGTTTCTTTGCCTGGCAGATTTTTTTTTTCAAAAAAATACAAACAAAAAAGTAAACCCTTTGAGACTTGGAAACATGTTCAGTCGACACAATACCACCATTCAAAATTCACCCATTTATGAACTGCAGCATATCATTTGTAAAAATTGCTTCAGCCTGAGTTACCTTTCACCAGCTCTCTAAGTCTACTCACTGGGTCACTGGGAGTGAGCAAGAACATTTTGATAAATTCCGTTTCCATGACGATGAATTAACCAGTGAAAAGGGGGAGGTGTTGAAAGATCTGCATTCTGTAGAATACTCTCAAATGTTTGCCTGTTTTCATTTTTAGCCATTTAGTTCTCATGGCTCCATTCCAGGACTCGTTAATTTGCCAGTAGCTGTTTTTCCTATGCAGATTACAGGAGTAATTCATCAGTGAATGTTTCACTCAGTGGTCCCATCTAATGTAAGGAAACATAAAAATGAATTTTTCCAATTATGTCCTTTTTGTTTGTTTAGAAAGAATGGAGTAAGCTCTCCCCCCTTTCTTTTCTTACAATCTAGTTTTATTGTTCTTATTCTCCCTTATTTATTGACCATTACCTTACACAGACTACAACTGCAATTTGTAAGATGCTGGGATCTGCTTTTAAATACCAATAAATTCCTGAAAGGCAATGATTTTTGAATTTAGTGGACTGAAACCCCAGAGGGGGATGTAAAAAGAAAAAGAACATTAAAACATGTAGGCCAAGAACATGTTACAATGGAACAAAATGTTCAGAAAAAAAATTAAGAAAGCAATAGAGTCTTTCCTTTACTAAATTACTTTAAATTGGCTTTTTTATATACAATGGAATCTTCTTGTGTTATTTCAGCATTTATCCACTTCCTGAATTTAATGGTAAAACTACTAGTTCCTTGAGGGGGAAAAAAAGTGATTCTAATGGTTTGTTTTCTAAATGATGAAAAAAAGCAAGCAGAACTCATCTATTTTCACCAGGAAAAGTTGGATATATAACTATTTTTTGACGTATGAATTAAGAATAATGTTTACTCAAAACATGTATCTCCAATCTAGCTTTAGTTTCTATATCAACAAAGAGTTTAGTTCATTCCAAACACTAAATTCAAATAATGAGTTTTTTCCCTTTTTTTCTTCTCACCTAAAATGAGGAAAATAAACAGTTGTTAATTTCCAACTGTTTACCTCACCACTATGTAGCCAAAAATTTAAAGAATACTTACATTCTTTCCCAAATTCACTTATCCTCTGCTCAAAGCAGGAAGAAATTTTACTGGAAAATGTTCTAGACCATCAACAACTAACAAATTGATCAGATAGTATCCTAATCTAAGACTAAAATTGCAAAGAATCATGAGCTGCACAAGAAGTAAAGGAGTGAACTATTTAACATTTATATGCAAAGCTCAGCCAATCAAAACTACATTTTCAAAATTTCAATAAATAGCAATGCACTAAAATATTTTTCTGTTAAGAACAGCTCTTTGGGGTCATATTTGATCTGATAGTTTAATTTCCCTACCAAGAACAGAGAGAACTTTCACATTGAAAAGAATATGGTAATTTTCTTTTCCTCCCTCTTTAACACACATGCACAAAAAATTTACTAATATTAGTGGATCTTAGAGAATGTACATGATTGAAAATCAAAGTAATTGTTTCAATGAATAAACACAAGTTGTTTTGCAGCAGACATCTATAAACTATTAGAAAAGAAAACCATGCCACTCTAAAATTAGTGTATTGGTAGCTCTGAACTTATTCATCTTGATTCAAACTAGGAAAGGCAACAGTATCAGTTGAAGGTATATGGACATGGGAAGGTGGGGTTAATGATTTCTTTTGTTCACTGCCATGGGAAGACTCTTCTAGCTTTAATGGTGTGCATGGGTTCTGCTACCAAGGTCATGCTTCCCTTCCTAGACCCGAGGCCCTAGTGCCAGCAGCTAGTGCTCCGTACTCAGTGATGTTAATGGTGTGAGAGCTCTCTGCCAGCTGTTGTCTTGGAAATAGAGATGGCATGGCCCACCCCAAGAGGCTCCAGTGTGACCCACAGTTGGCATCAGGTGGTGTAGGAGGCAGCTTGTTAAAGCTAACATCTCTGGTGTGGTACGATACACGACAACTCTCTCAGTCCTACAGATTGAAAGTGTCACAAAAATACTGTCAAGCTCAGTGGCTGATCATTAAAACTGAGTATAAATGAGGGGAATAATGGCTTGTTGATCCACCTGAGTCAAATTTGACATCATTATGTCACTATTTACGGTTGTGTAGATGTCTTTCTGCCCCTAGTAGAAGTGATTTTTGACAAAGAAAATAATAATGAAACTTCTTGAGTGTTTAGATAAATACTGGCCAATAACAAATCATCCCCCAAACCCCAACATTTTTATTTCATAATACACAATAAATGATGTATTCAACAACTATTGCATATGCCACAATACATCTACTACTTAAAATTGTGTTTAACACTGATAGGACATTGTATAAATATTCAGGACAGGGACATTTTAAAAGGCTTGCTACTTTATGTACATGATACATATACAAATATGTAACATATATCCTAAGTGTGGTCACATTTATTAACACCAAAAAGGGTTGTTGAATATATATTCATATAATAATATAATAACAATACATATATTTATAGATTTAAAGAACAAGTATCTTCTAATATTTGCAATCTATTCCTGAAAAGTTCTATGAAATAATTTTTTACTAATATAGTATTTTAATTCACTAAGATCTCACTTAATGTTTAACTAAACTTTGCAATGATTCAGTAAATATCCTTGTAATACAAAAAGCTGTCCTCTCTATGTGTGCAACTTTGTATTTTTATGTCAAAGACTTCAAAGTGGTATGTTTAATATAGTTTTTTTTGTGAAACTGGGGATTGAACCCAGGGGCATTCTACCTCCAGGCTATACCCCCATCCCTACTTTTTATTCTTTATTTTGAAACAGGGTCTCACTAAGTTGAGGAGGGCCTCACTACGTAGCTGAGGCTGGCTGCGAACCTGTGATCCTCCTGTCTCAGCCTCCCAAGTACTGGGATTACAAGCGTGAGCCATCACGCACCTACCTGCATATGTTGTTGGAATTTATTTCCCACTCTTCCCCTACTTAGAGGTATAATACTTAGAGGTATAGCTTCAAAGGGCAACATGTTAATCAAGAGATTTGATCAAGAATGCTCACTTGGGATCCACCACTCCACTGTCCTACCTGATATCTAATTTTACTAGCCATACACATCTTCTGATTGCACAAGAGGCTATACCAGCATCTAGTTGGATAAGCCAGGGTCTTTGCCACAAGCAAAAAAAAAAAAAAAAAAAAAAAAAACTGATTCTTTGCTGAGGGAGGCTAGATGAATAAAAGTAATGGGTTTTCTACCCAATTTATGAGTCAGGGCTAACCCTCATCTGTAAATCATATAAAATTTAACTGCATGGAGATACCATTATTTGTAAAAAGCTCTTTTAGTGAAGTGGTTGCTACCAACTTAATGAAATAGCTAACAGTCATTCCTTCACCAAACATTTATGATGTATTTGTTATGTCTTTGCCCCAGAATGTTAGCTGTGTGTATAAAGAAAATGTATTAAGGTAGAGACAGAGACAGAGAATCTAACACTTATATAGAAATATATAAAAGGGTAATTATAGAAAGGCAGCCAGAATAACTGTATTGGAGGATTGTGGGAGGAAGGAATTAGGGGAAAGAACAGCAAGGTTTACCAGAAACTTTCTGGATGAGATAATTAAGGGAAGGGAACCCTGTCCAAAAGGGGCAGCCGAGAAAAGACAGAGACGTGAAAACTGGCCTTTTAGATATAAGAAATCACAAGTGGTTCCATGTTGCTTGAGTACCCAGTGGTACTCAAGACAGGTAGTGGAGACAAGACATAACAGAGATAGGCAGAGGCCATGTCAAGGAAGAATTTGTTGTCCTTTTTGATAACATGGACATTATCCTCTCTTAATGACCTTTTGAGAAGTGATGGAAGCAGCTCTGATGAGGGATAATGACAGGGACAGTAAACATGCAGAGAAAAGATGACGGTATTGTGAGAGTGTACAGCTATCAGAACATAATGAACGTTTGGGAATGGAGAGGTGAAAGACTGCAAAACTCTCTACAATGCTCAGGTTCTAGTTTAAGCAACTGGGCAGATGGTGCCAACTGAAGAAAAGAAGCCAATTCGAAACAGATGTGAGTATGGGATATTCCTGTAGAGATGCCGAGTTGGTAACTGAACAGATGAGTCTGAATCTCAGAGCACAAACCTCATTTATGACAGTCTTGGAATCCATTGGTAAATAGTGGCATCTAAAACCCTGAGACAGGATAGCATTGCTTAAAGAATACAGAAAGTGAGATGAGCAGTGGGTTGAGGACCCAACCCTGGGGCACAATTATTTAAGAGATTGCTAGAAAAAAAGTCACCAAACCAAAGATAGGAGGATAACACATGACATATTAATATTATGGGAGCCACAAAAGTGAAAAATGCAGCAGAGATGTCCAGTAAGATAAAGATGGAAAAAAACACCAATCTCTCTTCTCCTCCAACCCGAATACAAATTTGCATCATTATAAATAGAAAGAGGCTTGTGAGGTAATATATGTTAGTGAGCTTAATTGAGACAGTGCACAATTTCAAACCATCATAGTTGTATACTATAAATACATACAATTTTAATGTACTTTTATTGGTGCATTGTAATCACACATCATAATGAAGTCCAGATTGATAGGGGCATACATGCACACAGCACTTGGTGAGCTTCCTCCTGAATTCCACCCTGCTCCTCCCCTTCCCCACACATGATACTGGGATTGGCATCGAGAATCTCATGTATTTCAGTTTCGTCAGTTGAAGTGTTTCCTTCATCAAGTCCCATCACACACACACCTCCCTCCCTTAGGTTCCCTCCATTGCTCTATTGGGGTTTTTCTTCGTTTATTTGAAGTCCCTCGTATCCCAATTTCTCCCTAGCTTCCGCATATGAGAGAAAACATATGACCCTTCATTTTCTGTGACTGGTTAATCTCACTTAGCATAATATTCTCTACTTCCATCCATTTTCCTGCAAATGACATAATTTTGTTCTTCTTTATGGCTGAGTAGAATTCCATTGTGTGTGTATCCCACAATTTTGTAATCCATTCATCTGTTGGTGAATACATAGGCTGGTTCCATAACTTGGCTATTGTGAATTGTGCTGCTATAAACATAAATATGCATATATTACTATAATATTCCAACTTCAATTCCTTTGAAAGATACCCAGGCGTGGTATAGCTGGATTGTATGGTGGTTCCATTCCCAGTCTTCTGAGAAACCTCCGAACTGATCTCCATAGTAGCTGCACTAATTGCAATTCCACCAACATGTATAAGAGTTCCTATTTCCCCACATCCTCGCCAGTATTTATTACTGTTTGTATTATTGGTGATTGCCATTCTAATTGGGGTTAGATGGGATCTCAGTGTAGTTCTGATTTTCATCTCCCTAATTGCTAATGATGTTGAACATTTTTTTCATATATTTATCAATTAAAATAAATAAATACTTGTGGTTTTATTAAATAGAAAGAATCTATTAATCTAAGATCAGGAGAAGTCTCAGAAAGACCACAGTCCGCATACTCAAGTGTTACTTAGGAGCGGTGCTTGATTTTTAAGCAAGGAAAGGTTTCTTTTTTGTTTGTTTATTCTTTACCTTGTCCTCAAAACACTACAAATTTTTAAATAATGCTTTCTGAATTTGCTTTTCTCAGTTAAGCTTGTAATAAATTGTCGGGAGCTATTTCCTTGGTTTAGAGTTGCAAATACAGCCCTGAGAGGTACAAGCTCAACCAAACGCTAAGATTAAGATTGAGATCTGCTGATAAGTGTGCTGTGTTTTTCACAGCAGCTAAATGTTCTCAGAGGAGAGACTTCACCCGGGAAGGGGGGAGGAGGTTGTCTGGGAACATTCTGTTTGCCCAGACAAATGTTAACATTGTATGGTGAAAAGAACTTTGTATCTATTTCTGATGCTCTAGGAAGGTATATAAGGACTGGGCTAAATAAAGTCGGTAGGCAGTATTAACTGAGAACCTTCAACCTCAAACTTGTGTCCCTGTGTGATCAATCCCGACACCCTCCGCAGAGACTCGGTTCAGGCTGCGCGGGCGCGGCAACTGGAGGTCCCACCGAGATCCTGAAAGCGAGGACCGTGGACGGGGTCGTCCCTTGTGCCGGCCGGGACGTATTGGGGAAAGTTAAAAAAGGAAAGTTATAAGTGAGATTTGAAATATGGGAAATTCACAGGGAAGAGTCGATTTAGAATTTCAATTGAAAAAGCTATTGGAGGAACAGGGAACTGTTATTGAAAATAAAACCCTTGAAGATTTCTTAAAGTCCATAGAGAGGGCAAGCCCTTGGTTTATTACGGGTGGGGGCCTCAACATCCCCGACTGGGAGGAGGTCCGCCGCGATTTACAGTATCTCTTAAAACAGGAGGGTCCTGACGTACTTCCAATTTCTACTTTCTCCCTATGGAGACTAGTCAAGGACGCCCTCTTAACAGATAAAGTTCGTTTCCGCCAGGTAGTCCAGGCAACCAAGGAGGTTCTATCTCCATTTTTGTGGGGCACATTCGTGCTCATACAGGTCTTCCAGGACCCCTTGCTCAAGGTAACCACCTTGCTTATTCCCTTACTCAACCAGCATTTGTCCTGCTTACCGCAGAACAGAGAGCCAATCAGCTTCATGAAAAATATCATCTAAATGCCCGTTCCTTGAGGTTTCATACCAACTGTTCCTTGTCTTATGCAACCCATGTCACCTCCCAGTGCCCAGATTGTGCTCCCTTTCATAATGTCCCAGCTGAAGGAGTAAATCCTCGAGGGCTAAAGCCCAATCATTTATGGCAAATGGACCTCTCATCTGCCACAAGGGGGTAAATTAAAATTTATGCATGTTTCTGTAGATACTTATTCTAAGGTTGTTTTTGCCTCCTTACATACAGGAGAAAAAACCAAAGACGTCATTTCTCATTGTTTACAGGCCTTTGCTTACATGGGGGTTCCTGATAATTTAAAAACCGATAATGGGCCTGCATATGTTAGTCATCGATTTGC
>PVJS01055518.1:0-12626 GCA_004027185.1 Glis glis
TTTTTTATACTTTATTTTGAAACCGGGTCTCACGAAGTTGCGGAGGGCCTCACTAGGTAGAGAGAGAGAGAGAGAGAGAGAGAGAGAGAGACAGGGAGAGAGGGAGAGAGAGAGAGAGAGCTGAGGTTGGCCGTGAACCCAGATCCTCCAGTCTCCGCCTCCCAAAGTACTGGGATTACAAGCATGCACCACCACGCCCAGTCTAAGTTAGTCATTTTCTAAAACACCTTCAGAGTTTCTGATTGAGTACATCTAGGGGTGGGGTTGAAATGTGGAGATTGCTGTAGCTGGTCCAGGGAACTACAATTTGAGAGTCACCATGAATCACCTGGACTATCTTTTCTAACTCTTCAAGGAGCCCCATGAAAGAGGAATAATTATTTCCCCCATTTTACAGTTAGGGAAACAGATGTTCAGATGTTTAAGGAAATTTGTTCCAAAATACACAAATTGGAGGGGCAGAGTGAAAGTCAATTCACGGGCAATCTGACCACAGAGCCAGTGTCCCCAACACAGCATCAAGCTTCTCTTGTAGCTTTGCTTGTGCTCTCGGATGAGACAGTGCCTGGATACAAGGCCAGCTAGCACCCTTGTATCTTGGCCTTGCTCTTGCACACCTTTCTTTTCAACGCATCCAGAAAATCCTCTTAAATTCTGGTACCTGAGCCATCCTTGATTCTGCTGTAATCCTGGAACACTGGCTTACGACTTAGTTGCCATCACCAAGGCTACTTACCAGCCTGGTCACCTCCCTTTTTTTCTGGCCCTGTAGTTGCTCCTCTTTCCTGGTTACTTGTTGAGGCCTCGAGCTATCCTGAGTAGGACCATGTATGGCATCATGATCCTCTGTCACCCTTTGTGTCCTTTTTCTTTGAAAAATGAAATGAGTTTGTTTACCCTTTAACCCATCACAGGTGAGTTTGATGCTTATGAAGAAAAGTAGAAAATGGGAGTTTAAAATATTAGTGCCAGGGTGGTGGTGCACGCACATAATCCCTGTACTTGGGAGACTGAGACAGGAGGATTGCAGGCTTAAGGCCAGCCTCGGCAACTTAGTGAGACCCTTAGCAACTTAGTGAGACCCTGTTTCAAAATAAAAAATGAAAAGGATTGGGGGTATATTTTGGAAGTAGAATACCCCTGGGTTCAATTCCCAGTACCAAAAAATAGTTATAAAAATATTATGATTTTTAACTTTGTCCAGGAAAGAGAAGCTTGGTTGATTGATGGGGGTATTTCAGTGTATAAAATACTTTTTTTTTTGTGGTACCAGGGATTGAACCCAGGGGCATTCTACCTCCGAGCTCTACCCCCAGCCCTATTTTTTATTCTTTATTTTGAAACCAGGTCTCACAAAGTTGCAGAGGGCCTCACTAAGTAGCTGAGGCTGGCCGTGAACCCGGATCCTCTGATCTCGGCCTCCCAAGTACTGGGATTACAAGCGTGTGCCACCACGCCCAACTTTATAAAATACTTTTAACAAAGAAGAAACCATCAAATTATCATGATTATGTGATACCATTGTTACTAAAGAGTATTTACTATCCATTATTACATTTTCAGATGAGTCAAATTTTCTAAATTTAAATCTCAGTTTTATTTTTCCAGCTTCCAACCTTTTGGTTGTTTTTAAATTATGAATGAGCGAGTGAGTGAGTGAGTGAGTATCTGCTTGGATAGGCTTTAATAGTCTAACATAGTCGGTGTAGCCCACTTAGGAGTTTTCCCTGGTAAATCAATAAACTGACCTTCTTGTTATAAGCATAATCTTAGGATTTCATTAGCATCAGTCAGTATTCTAGGTTCTGATTTAAATTATTATTATAAGTCTACACAGTTGAGGACTGGAGGACTGGACTCTATTCCTGGTGATAAGCCCTTTCAGATCTGAAACCCCATTTGTTTTTTTTTTTGTTCTTTTTTTTTGCTGTTTAGCTTCTTTATTTTTTTTAAAACACGCTTTTATTGGTGCATTGTAGTCTCACATCACAATGAATATCAATGTGATATTAACATACATGCGCACAGCTCTTTGTGTCCCCCCCCCCCGCCTCCCTGTCATATGGAGTACCGAGAATAACGTTGGTATATTCTCATACGTACACATTGTTTATGATGGTAATTCCATTGATTCACTTCTTTCTTGCCCTTCCCCTTCCCTTAGACCACTTCCCTTGCTCCACTGAGGGTTCTCCACTATTGTCCGGAGATCAGAGATTATGTCCCCACTACTCCCTATGTTGCGCATATTAATGAAAACATATGACCCTTCTCTTTTTGTGATTGGCTAATCTCACTTAACATAATGTTCTCCAGATCCTTCCATTTTCTTGTACATGTTATTTTGTTCTTCTTTATTGCTGAGTAGAATTCCGTTGTGCGTATTTCCCATAATTTTGTAATCCATTCATCTGTTGATGGACACCTAGGTTGGTTCCATAATTTGGCCACTGTGAATTGTGCTGCTATGAACATGGGTATGCATATATTACTGTAGTTTTCTGGTTTCAATCCCTTTGGAATGATACCCAGTAGTGGTATAGCCGGATCATATGGTAGATCCATTCCCCGTCTGAAACCCCGTTTGAAAAATGCAACTCTCTAGGACAGTGAGCCTCAACCCTCGTTGTACTTAAGAATTTTCTGAAAAGTTTTTATAAAAATAGGAATGCCTGTGCTTAATTTAAAGAAACTCTGGCTCCATTGGTCTGTAATGGGGCTGGACATTGGTCAAGTTTTCCAGGTGATTCTGAGGTGCGGTCAGAGCTGAGAATCACACACGTAGATCATTTTGCCTTGTCCTAAAATGGTAAAGTCTAAGGTGCTGGTTAGAAAAAATATAAGCAATTTTTATCTTTCTGTTTTATTTAATGGACGGCCTGGTTAGTCCTTTTTAATATAAAAAGAAATTCAATTGTTTTATGAGAACAGTTTTTAAAATAAGTGTTTTAGTTTACCCTAAGGAATCAAAACATTGGCCAGCAATGGTGACTCTCTATCTCCACCTGGTGATAGAAAGTGATATAGAGAATATAATAGGAAGAGACCTTTTTGTGGGGGTGGGGGGTAGGGGGATACTGGGGATTGAACCCAGGGGCCTTCAACTTCTGAGCCATACCCTCAGCCCTTTTTATTTTTTTGTTTGGAAACAAGTTCTCGCTAGGCTGTGAGAGTCTTGTTAAGTTGCTGATGCTGGCCTCGAACCTGGAAGAGACCATTTTAAATCTCAAAAACCCAAAAAAGTAGCACCATTGGCCACAGAGTTGAAAACCAGTTACGTGCATCCTCTCTGGCTCGGGTTAACACAATTCTACTAGCCATGTGGAGTTTTGATCAGCCTCTTTTCTGATTTTGTTCCAAGACCATCATTTTTATGTGATTTTTGGTTTTAAAGTTATCAACTAAGTACAGTGGGAAATGGTCTTTCTTCCTGCTATGTATTTCATCTTTATAAAGTATTTGGAGAACAGTATGACAATTGCAAAGTAAGAAATAGTAATGTAAAAATGCATTAAATGTAAACTTCTAAAGATATTTTATAGCCAGGTGCGGTGGTGATGCTTGTAATTCCAGTACCTGGAAGGCTAAGACAGGATTATTGTAGGTTTGAGACCAGCCTCAGCAACTTAGGGAGACTCCCAGAAACTTAGTGAGACCCTGTTTCAAAACAAAAAATAAAAAAAAGGGCTGGGGATGTAGCTTGGAGGTAGAATGCCCCTGGCTTCAATCCCCAGTAACACACACACACACACACACACACACACACACACACACATACACACACACATACATACACACACAATTTACAGGTTATAGTTATTATGTTGTGTATAAATGCCTCTTGCAAAATGACTCTGAAATACATTGCTCTCTTCTTACACTCGATTAATTGTGATATTTTCCTATGTCAGAAATCATGCTTCCTATTTCATCCTGATGACCAGATATTCAGAACTAACTATAGTGCTCACAGTACCTGTTAACCTAGATTTGCTTCTGGTTCTTTTAAGAACATTTACAAATTTTATTATCTATTTTAAAAGTCTTATTCCATATTGTCTTTAAAAATGACTAATTCTTCCTGGTAGCAGAGGCACAGAAAAAATAGGACAATATCTTCTTAGAGGGGTCAAAGTTGTGCTGCCTGTAGAATATCAAACATCTTGGGAAGGTGTATGTGTTACATATTGACACAGCCATCACTTTTTGCCAAAGGACTAAATTATGTTAGGAAAACATGTGTTTTCAACCATTTTTCCTACTGCAACCAGGAAAATTAATTAACTTGTGACCAATAAAAAGAGTAGAGACAAAAATGGATCTCAATTCTTTTTCTTTTTGAAGGTCTCAATAATGTGAGACCCTAATTATCTGCCCACTGAAATGAGTCATATGTAATCAGTGTAAGAGTCATTGCCCTGTGAAGAAATATACTAAAAACTAGATAGTATTCTTAGCACACTCAAAAGATGGTCACTTTTCTTGACTCTTCTACATTAAATTCTGAAAGTAAATAGAGGATGTTCATTAATGTAGAAGTGTTCAAATATATCTACCTAGTTATTATAAGTTTTGGATTCATATGTTTTAGAGATGAAAAAGTTTGTTTGGTATGTGTTTAGAGATGGAAAAGTTGTTTGGTATGTGTTTAGAAGAGTGAGGTCACTTGCCGATAGTCCTTCAAATTTGTAAAGGAGTTACCATTGAGCCTTGGGTTTTGAATTTCTAGTACAATGCTCTGATATGCCACAGAAGTTATAAGTGTGGCTACTGGGGAAAAATGGTGTAAAATGAAAATCTAACTAGTAATGGAGTTCTAATGAGATATTTATAGCAAGTGTTTCACCTAAGAAATGGAATATGGTAAGACACAACACAATTGGACTATTGCTTCTAATAGTTTAAAAACTACTTTTGGCTATAACTCCAAAAGAAAAAAAATAAATAACAAATGCTGGTGAGAATGGAGAGAAAGGGGAACTCTTGTACACTGTTAACGGGAATGTAGATTCAAACAGTCATTGTGGAAAGCGGTATGGAAGTTTCTTAAAAATTTTAAAAATATAATTACCAAGCCAGACGTGGTAGTGCACGCCTATAATGCCAGTAATTGGGAGGCTGAGACAGGAGATTCGCGGGTTCACGGCCAGCCTCAGTTACTTAGTGAGGCCCTCTGCAACTTAGAGAGACCCTGTTTCAAAATAAAGAATTAAAAATAGGGCTGGGGGTGTAACTCAGAGGTAGAATGCCCCTGAGTTCCATCCCCAGTACCACAAAAAATATATATATATGTAATATAATATATATATATATATATATATATATATTTACCATATGATCCAGCTCTTCCACAGCTGGGCATATATTCAGAGGAAATGAAATTGAAAGAGATACCTACACTCCTCTGTTGATTGTGGCATTATTCACAATAGCCAAGATATGGAATCCATTGAGGAGACCATCAACAGATGAATGGATAAAGCAAATGTGGCACACACACACACAAGTCATTAAAAATAAAATCCTGATATTTGTGACAACTTGGATGGAACCAGAGGACCTTATGTTAAGTAAAATCAGACACAGAAAGACAAATAATGCATGTTCTCACTCATAGGCAAAGCTAAAAAAGATGACTTTATAGGAGAGAAATACCAGGGACAAAATATGGGTGTTTATGTAGCAGGGCTCACTTTCTTCAGATCCCAGGACACCATAATTATGGTAGCATAAGGAATATTTCTTTATATTTATTTTTTGATTATAAATATATAGAGCTCCTAGAAGCAGAAATAGAAGTCAATGATGTGAAATAGGCCACCACTGAAGTAAAACCATAAGCAACTGAGAGTCAGAGATGTGTTATAGGTATTGGGTGCTTTTCCCATTTGCTGTATGACCTTGTAAAGCCCTTGGCAGAACTTCAAACTTCACCAGCAAAGTCTATTAACTTCAGAGAAGAGAGAAAATAACCAGAGTCCGAGGTATCTTAAAGAGTTAGCTAGGCCCTGCCCACCCTAAGCATAAATTTTAATGTCTACATCTTTTATCTTAAGAAGTGATTCAGTTTTACCTTGTGCATTATAGCATTTCTATTGTTTTAATATAAAAAAATCTCTTGATCAGTTCTTGAATTATCCTTTAAAACCATTTGTAGGAATTCACACTCCAAGAAAATATTTCTTAAGAACACAAACAAATTTTTGAGGGGTAGTTTACAATTAACTGCATACATAGTATATGATTTGATAAATTTTGACACATGCATGCATACATGAAACCATCACTAAAATCAAGATAAACATATCCATCACTCTCAAAAAAAAAGTCCTTATGCCCCTTTGTAATTCTTCCCTTCTCCCTTCTCTGTTCTCCTCCCCAAACAACCACTGATTTGCTTTCTGAGGCTGGCTGCGAACCTGCGATCCTCCTGTCTCAGCCTCCCAAGTACTGGGATAAATAACTTAATGAATGATTTCAAAAAATATAAATGCATATTATGTAATGAAAAGACCTCTGATTAAGTTGGGAAATTCCAACTCTAATTTCTAACTCACTATATAGCATTAAGTAAATTACTTAGTTTTTGACACCTTGCCTCTCTAACCTATAAAAAGATGATAATAGAGGTTTATGATCATTTTCCTACAATAATGAAGTTTTCAAATCTCTAAAATTTAAAAAAGATTTTGATAGTTATTTGATGCTAAAGCTTGACCAGACCTGTACTGATTTATTGGCAAAATTGACCCAAACTATTTCAGTCTATTCAGTCTTATTTATCTCAAATATTCTCAAATACAAATATTCTAAAATGGTACTACAAAGGTACTGATGAATTTGAGTATGATTACTTCTCTATATCTCTTTGGTATTTTATATATTGTATTATCCCACTGAGAATCCTCAAATTTTCAATTCTAAAATATATCTGTCCACTTGGTAGGGATTGTGAGCTCTCTCCCTATTTATTTACTACCTATATAAGAATTAAGTTTGGTCCTGATTAACAGAAAACACATGCACAAAATGGCCCAAAAAGGGGATGTATTTCTCTCTTATGTAAAAGACCAGGTATAAGCAGTTACCAGCTTGTATGCTTCTATCTTCTATCTGTCTTGTGTGATTTTTGACCCTAAGATGATGTCATAGGTAAGATGACTGCAGGAGTATCATCAGCCATTCTATTTGCTTTCCAGCCAGCAATGAGGTAAAATGGAAGGGAAAAAGCTAGATCATATTTTTATTTTTTATTATTATTAGTTATTTAGGTACTGGGGATTGAACCCAGGGGAATTCTACCTCCAAGATACACCCCCAGTTCTTTTTCGTTTTTAATTTTGAAACAAGTTCTCACTAAGTTGCTGAGGGTCTCACTAAGTTGCTGAGGCTGGCCTTGAACCTGTGATCCTCCTGTCTCAGCCTCTTAAGTACTGGGATTATAGGCGTGTGCCACTATGCCTGGCTAGATCATACTTTTGAAGGACACTTCCCAGCAGTTACACATATTACATTATTCAGAACTTAGTCTCATGGCCATACATGGTTCTTTATTTTAGAGTGCTGTATGTCCAGATAAAATAGTAGGTTCTGTTAATGTAGAAGACAACAGACATTGAGACAAATTGTAGTCTTTGCCCTGCCACCCTTCTATTTGTTGGGTAGTTATAGTTATAAAGAAAAATCACAAACATGGAAACAGCTGGAAAGAGTCAAAATCTCTACATAACTCTAGGTTTAATACCGAGGGTCTTCGTAGGGTAAGATCTTTGAGGGTTTGATGCATCACTTTGGTTTCTCAACGTATCATTGGGATTATGTTGTAAACAGTGGGTGAATGCCAATTTCTACTATTCCCCAAAGACTTTCTTAATTATTTTTTTGTTTACCAGGAAATCTAGTGGTTTTTTTTTTTAAAGACACTTGAACATTGGCATGCTTCCAGGAAGCCATAATACAAAGTTGAAACAGCTTTAACTTCAAACAGTTTTGTTCACATTTTCCTCTCCACACTTTTCTGGATCTTTTCTTAGAACTGTGAACCTGGTAACAGCTCCATGGCTAGTTAATCTTATTCTCACCTACTTGTGCAAATGCTAACATTATCTTCTAAGTATTCTTTATATTTCTGCAGGACTCCTTAATACTTGTTATTAGGATTTAAAACAATAAAATACAAAAGGCAGCCTACCCGAGAGAAGAATAAAAGAAAAAAAATTAAATCCAGTTTTAATTAGGTAATTTGGGGAAATCCCTTTCTACTAGGTGTATATGATTGTCATAGATAGGTAAGTTGTCTAGGCACAATTTATACCTCTCCCTGCAGCACAGGACTGGAATTCTGTATCCCCACTTGTGCCTGGTTAAGTGAGTTCAGTTCAGGGAACAAAGGTTAAGATACCTCACTTTGTTGCCTTCAAACCACATTTTTCCAGCTCAACTTTACCTCCCAAAAAGATACCATATTTCACTCCCCACTAACTTTTTTTTTTTTTTTTTTTGCGGTACCGGGGATTGAACCCAGGGGCATTCTACCTCTGCGCTACGCCCCCGGCCCTATTTTTTATACTTTATTTTGAGACCGGGTCTCATGAAGTTGCAGAGGGCCTCGCTAAGTAGTGAGAGAGAGAGAGACAGGGAGAGAGAGAGAGAGAGAGAGACAGAGAGAGAGAGAGAGCTTGCTGAGGCTGGCCGCGAACCCGGATCCTCCGGTCTCCGCCTCCCAAAGTACTGGGATTACAAGTGTGCGCCACCACACCCAGCCACTAACTTGTATCTGTTTCTCAACTTGCTTAGAATCTAAAGAGGGAAGAGATGATTTAGGGCCCTGCATCCCCAGTTGCACTCAAAGGATGGATATGGGAGAAAAGGGAAACACGGCTCCTTGATGACCAAGTGAGCCAGAGTGCTTCCCAGTGATAGAAAAGTTAATCTGTAGATGTGTGTGAGTATATATACTGTCCCCAAGAATCATGTTTGAGGCACTTGTAGGAAAAAGAAGGGCAGGAGGAGGAAGGGAGGAGGAAGTCAGAGTGCATGAGCGAGGACTGGACACTGCAGTGACGTGTCTCTTTTAGGAAAGGTTGGGCCAACGGCTGGGATTTGAGGAGAAGCTCAATAACTGAATGAAAGACGAAGGCTCCCAGGATCTTGCCCTCTCTGGTATAGCCTCAGTCACAGACTTATCAGCCATCTTGGCTGCATAGCAAATATGAATCTTGTTCTATAATAATGCTGACAAATGTTTATTTTGGTTTCAAACAATTAGGAGATAAATACAATCTAGGGTTTATTCCGGACAATAAACACACCATTAACAGAACCAAAACCAGGATCGATTCTGGATTGGGACTTCGGAAGTGTCATCGGCCGTGGGCTGTGGTCCAAGGGCTGTCACTGACCGCATGTATGTGTATCTGCTTGCAGTCATTCTTTTCTACTTGGTGTTCTATCACTCAGGATAAAATGAGCATTTTCCTAATGGATTTGTGGAATTCAGTCGTGGTGGCTCCGCAGTGTCCACACAGATGCTCTAGTTAAAAAAGAAGAAAGCCTTTGGGTTGGTGCCTTTATTTTATTCTATGTATTATTAGTTTCCATCCAATGAAAGGGAAATATAACATTTCATTTTTCCCTTTGGTTTTCATCATGAACAGACACATTCAGAACTTTTACCCAGGCCGGGCCCTGAGAGTATTGCGCCACAGCTGGTTTCTATTCTTGCTCCTAGGTGGCCCTGGTGGAAGACAGTTTTGCTGCTTAGAAGCACAGATATTTGGTTGGAAAGTGTAAGTAAATTGAGGGGCTTCCAGTCTGCCTGAGTAAAACTGTATTCATTTAAAATGTTAGAAATTTACAACTACACTAGACCAAGTGAAGAAAATGGGCTCGTTGTACTTTAGAGCTAGATTGATTTCTTCCTTTAAAGAACATTAGAGGTAATGTTGAATGAATGCCTTCATCTTGCAGTCAAGGAGTTAGAGTGCAGATATTGTAAGCTAGACTCCGAGTATCATCTGCTGTCTGGTATTGGCACCACGATTCGAATTCAGCTTTTGCAGGGCACAGTCCAAGGCTCTTCTTCTTTTTCATGCCATTATGAATTAAAAATATATTTTAGGGTCGGGCGTGGTGGCGCACGCTTGTAATCCCAGTACTTGGGAGGCGGAGACCGGAGGATCCAGGTTCGCGGCCAGCCTCAGCTACTTAGTGAGGCCCTCCGCAACTTAGTGAGACCCGGTTTCAAAATAAAGAATAAAAAATAGGGCTGGGTGTGTAGCTTGGAGGTAAAATGCCCCTAGGTTCAATCCCCGGTACGTCAAAAAAAATATATATATATATTTTAAAACTGTGAATACTTTATGGGTGTCAACTGGCTGATTCCAATAAGAAAATCTATTATGGCAAATGGTAAGACACTTGGTGTCATTGGAGATAAAGGTGTGCTTTTTCTTAGATTACAACTCTATGTGGTCCAAGAAATGTGTGTTCTCTACCCCCCCCCCCAATTTCAAATCCCCTTTCTCTCCAGTATGCTCTCAGCTTTTCCTCTAGTCAAGCCTCCTTTTCTCCCTGGAAGAGATGATCATAAAGATGAACTGTAGTTAAAGCCCCAATCCTGGCCAATCTTAACTCTTATCAGCAGCAGAGGCCATAAAGTTGGCCTTGCAGAAGGGTCTCCGGGACCCCACTCATCCTCTCTGATCTCAGAACTGATACAAGCTCAAGTTGCTGGTGGAAACCTGTGTCCTTTCTTCCAAAGATAATAAGTAACAGACACTCTGAGTGTCTGTTGAAAAGAAGAGAAAAGCGGCTGTCTGCCTTTGTGTTCCCCAGGGAGCGAGAGCTATTGTGAGCAAGCAGACAGGCCTTGTGCTGCAGCCCGGCTCACAATGGCACATGCTAGTGACAAGAGACATAACATCGGGGCTGTGGCTCCTGCGTGGCTGAAGCTATTGATACAAGTTGTGTTGACTTGCAGTTATTACGACTTCAATGGGGAAGCTGCATTCCAAATAGTAATCAGTACCAAACGACCGGTTCCCAAACTGCACTCCTCACCCTAATTAAACAAAATGTAAAGGCAATTAAAATACACATTTGCCAGCAAGTTGGTCTTCCTATGGAATAAATTATTTTCTTTTTTTAGTTTCGTTTACCACTTGACCAGAGTCAACGGAAGGAAAAGCACCATCTACTTTATTACTGACGGGAAGCAAGAATTTTTAATATCCACAGATAAATTTAATGGGGACTATCTTTCATGTCTCTAATGAAGTATATTATACGTATGCAGTCCCTTTCAATCTAGCCTGTTTAAATTGTGTGTGTGTGTGTGTGCGCGCGCTCATGAACAAAATAAAAACCTAATGGATGAGAATTCAGAACGAGACAGGAACATAAATGAGCACCCACTCAACTCTTCTGTTTGCAGTTTGAGAGACTGAGACTTATGAGTGTTTAAGTTGGAGAATAATAATATTTAAAAATTTTTTTTATATTATGGTATGTTGGTCTAGATTTCAAATTATCAGAAAATTTCTAAAATGGAAATTCAAAACTCAAAGGTAATGAAAGCCTTTATTAGTACCCATAAAAGAGATTGAATCACACTCTAAATTATTTTATTGAATTAAATATAATATTAATGGGAAATATATTTTGGTATGTTAAATTTTATATTTCAAATATTTCCCTTGATTGAGAATTTTAACCAAACATAATATCTTGCCATCAAATGCCTTGACTTATGGAGAACACTGAAATTTAACCCCATTTTAACTCTATTTATACAGGTAAGCCAAAGTGGGCGATTTCTGTGATATTCTAGTTAATTCTTTTATATTTTATTTTTCATCTGTTCAAGATGAAACAAAGTTGTTGTTATATCCAATAAATCAGCTAGATTTTTGAATGAATAAAAGTCCTCTTCCTCTCTTTTTCCTTCTTCTTTGCTTGTTTTATTTTTGTGGCACTGGGGATTGAACCCAGAGGCATTCTACCTCCAAGCTACACCCCCAGCACTTTTTATTTTGAAACAAAATCTCCCTATGTTGCTGAGTATCTCATCAAGTTGCTGAGGCTGGCCTTGAACCTGCCATCCTCCTGTCTCAGCCTCCCAAGAACTGGGATTATAGGCATGTGTCACTGCAGGTGGCTAGATAAAATTCTTTGGGAAATTTCTTATCTCTTCCCTTTACTGGTATTTACATAGGTGGTATTGTTTTTCATTAGAAGAAAGTTTTCACATAAAGTTTTTAAACAAATTCTACTTCTATTTTGCAGGATGCTAAAATATAAGGGTTAACCGTCATAGGTAGCTTGGAAAAATCTGGTGTTGGTGAAAAGAAGAGACTTCCTATCAATCTCCAGAAGTGTTCAAAAATTTCATTCCCAGAAGGGCCGGGCGTGGTGGCGCACGCTTGTAATCCCAGTACTTTGGGAGGCGGAGATGGGAGGATCCAGGTTCGCGGCCAGCCTCAGCTCTCTCTCTCTCTCTTTCCCTCTCTCTCTCTCTCTCTACTTAGTGAGGCCCTCCGCAACTTCGTGAGACCCGGTTTCAAAATAAAGTATAAAAAAATAAGGCCGGGGGTGTAGCGCGGAGGTAGAACGCCCCTGGGTTCAAT
>PVJS01055519.1:0-12626 GCA_004027185.1 Glis glis
AGAGAGAGAGAGAGAGAGAGAGAGAGAGAGAGAGAGAGAGACAGGGAGAGAGAGAGAGAGAGAGAGCTGAGGCTGGCCGCGAACCCGGATCCTCCGGTCTCCGCCTCCCAAAGTACTGGGATTACAAGCGTGTGCCACCACGCCTGGCCCCAAAACTCTTAATAGCACATCCTTAGTTTAGTTTTTATTTGTATGTAAATATAAGTCCCCGTCTTTATAGAAACACTAAGATTTTCTTCATAATGATTTTAATTAATAGTATCTAAAATGAAGGAATGGATGATTTAAGGAATATTAACGATATTTTAAAAATACTTGGTCTTAATGTTATTGTTAGTTTGGGTTTTTGACTTGGTGTGAAAATCCTTCATGGAATGATCAATCACTGTTACCTTCTCTCTAAAAAGTTGTCTCTAATAGATGGACCTTGGGCAATCTGGAATTATTATCCTAGAATTCCAGTATGTTTAGCCACTGAAGGCATGTCTGGTATTTAGGAAACACATATTTAGAAAGAATTACTAAAACTTAAATAAGGGAAAAGTTTGCTTTGTATCCAAGGTTGTTTCATCAAGCTATTATCAGAAGAAACAAGTGTGCAAGAGTATTGTTTTACCCTTTATTTTCCTTCCCATTTTATAATCTACTGAAAGAAATGCAATTGGAAATAATTTATAGTTTATGAACTATTTTATATGGTATTTTTCCCTAGCTATTTTGGTGGTTTAAACAAATATACTTGGAAATGGCTCATTTTGCTCTTTTTGAGCAAATATAACTCTCATTGATAAATTAAAAATATAATGAGGCGAGGTCAGTATGGACAGCTCTACTTTACCTCCATTGAGCTTGTCACATGGTGTTTATCATAGCAAATGACCCAAATACAGGCACTGAACGGACATGTGCAAATGCCAAAGGGAAAATTGCTTGCCAGCCATCTGTCTCTTAGTTGTCTTCATACTCACATGCACGCACGTGTGCGCACATACACGATTATTAATTTACATTGGTGATTCTGTGGGCTGTTGTCTTATCTGCTCTTAGTTTTCCAGGGCTAATGTTTCTCTATAGTCACACTGAATATACTTTGAAATAACTACAACCTTTGGGTTCCCACATAGGTTAGTCTTCCTCATCTCTTTGTTGCTCTTTCATGCACTAAAAGCACTTGTTTAAAATGCCCGTGATGGTGCAGCTGTTTATCATAGGCTGAGGGTGTATTCTATTTAAAATACCTAAGGGTGCATTATATCTAAATATTACATCTAATATTCCTTCACAATATTAGGAAAAAACAAAGTTTGCCCGTAAGGCGCTATGAAAAATCTCTAGTTGACAACCTAACGTTATAACTTTATTATTCTTATCCAAAGTGCTTTTAACATACATTCATCTTTTAAACTTTCTGGTTCTCTCTTGGGAGCTAAATATTGTGTACTTATGTTAATGACTTCACAAATGTGACAAGTATGGCAGCATTGAAGGAATGGACCAATGGGGTTTTTAATATAAAGACCTCCTATGAATAGCTATCTTCATGTAGGAACTTAAAAAAATGTGAAATGACGTATCAGGACTGCTTACCTTCTGTTTTTCATAGGATGAAAAAGGCATGCTATTTTGGATAAGTGCAGGTGTAATTATATACAATGCTAGATGGTTTCTTTGAAGACTTGATATATACGTGCTTTTGAGGAATATACCGCTATATTCCTTAAATTACTAATGATGAATACTATTAGTCATGGGCTGCTTATATCCGTGGTACATACTACATCTATAGCAGCTTGTTATCAAGCATAGCACCAAATACGGTCCTGTCCTACCTATGCGTTAGCAGGTAAAGTGTTTGAATCTGGGAGTTTTATGATAGACCTATAAAAATGCTGAGAGCTTGCCCTTTGGTGGGTAGGATCTCCCTTGAATTTACCTCCTTTGTTGTTAACTTAATTTCATATTCGTCTTTATTTTCACTGATACTAACATTTAAAAATTTTTATTGGGACTCTGTTGCCTTCTCTCCCAGAACATTGTATTGTGCTTAGCATGTATGGTGGATGGTTTGGCTTGGCCTTATTTTTGGTCTGGTACTCTCACTGGTACCTGTTGACACTTTATTCATAGGTGTGGAAGGTTTGCAATACCTCTCCCAAGTGTGTCTTCCTAATTGTCCAGGAAAGATGTTTTCCTTGGATATCTGTCATGGCTGAACTCTTTGTGTTAACTAGATTTGCCTCAACTGGGCTTACAGACTTTTGTCTCAGAGATTTTGGGCTGTATTTTCTAGGCCATTGATTACAAGAGGCAGCTCTATCACATTTCTATGTATCACTCCTCTCCGCTTTGTCTTCTGTGACCCTTTAGCTTTTCAATCTCATTTGTTTGTTTCTCTGCTATACAAAGTTTTAAGAATAAAAGATGTAAATGTTCATTTTAGTCTTTTCAAAAATTTTTAGGATTACTGTTTTTTTGACTTTACAACTATGACCTTTTTTAGTTACCTTTTTCAACCCTTTGACCAAAGTACCTGACAAGCACAACTTAGAAGAAGAAAGGTTTATTTGGGGCTCTCGGTTTCAGAGGTCAGTCCATGAGTGGTTAGCTCCACAGCAGAAGCAGCTCAGCGGCTGGGCATGGTGGAGGAAAAGCTGGTTTACCACATGTTGGCCCAGAAGCTGAGACAGTTCCAGGAGGGAACCGAGGACAGATACCGTTCCCAAAGCCACACTTTTCTCTTTACAGGTAAATGGGAAACAAGTAAACCTAGCTATACAGGAGAATTTTGAAGAAGGCAGGACCACCGAAATGATTGTTTTCAAAATTTGACCTTAAAGTTAGTGTCATGTTTTTAGAGTAGTTTATTATAGGTAAGGATTTTTCATAAGTGCAATTAATTTGAACAACTAGAAATTGTTGTCTTAAAAGATGAAATAGAGAAAGAGAGGTTTTGATTTGCTCATGTCTAGAAAACTAATGTGGAAAAGAGATAAGAGTTGAAAAAATTCTAACCCTGCCATTAGGTTTCATTTTATTGTGGGATTAAATGGAATTATATGTGTATTTACTTTTTTGAAGGCTGTACAAGTGCCACATTTGCTTGAGGACAGAGCTCCTGTGTTTATTTTAGAAGTGCCTGAGTGTTTGGCAGAGGAAATGCTATTTGCTTATGATAATCTGACATAGGCTTTTGTTTCTTGATTTCTTTGCAGGGGCATTTTGTGATATCAGAATGAGACAGGGTCTGGAGCATGGTACAGAATGTAGTTACAGTCAAGGTGACTGGTTAAATTACATGATTTGTCAACTGAAACACACATTAGTGCCCTTGGAATAGCAGCTCTGTGCTAGGTGCTAGGTGTTGTGGTCAAAGAAAACATTTCTGTCTGATCTCTTTGTTTTTGATGATTAACCTTCATTTTTGTGGAATTTATCATAATAATTTTGTAATTGTTTTTCAGAAGCATCACATAAAAACAAAAATGAGATCACTATAGGCATACAATCATGGTTTATTTAATTAGGAAATGGTGTATAAAAAGATTGCCTTGGGGCAAGGCACGTGATTGAGATTTGAAACTGAAAAATTTGCAAGGTTTGATAAAGGAAGTGCTCTTTTGCTAATTGTGATTCCAGAGGTTTTTGATTTCTTTATTTTTTTATTTTTACTTTTTTAATGGTACTGGGGATTGAACCCAGAGACATTTTACCTCTGAGTCACACCCCCAGCTCTTTTTAAACTTTTTGTATTGAAACAGGGTCTCCTTAGGTTGCTGAGAGTCTCAGTATATTGCTGAGGCTGGTCTTGAAGTGATGCTTCTCTCTTTGCCTCTCAAGTACTGGGATTACAGGCCTGCACCATCATGCCTGTTGAGGTTCTCATTCTCTTTACAAGTAGATCAGCTTAGGTAAGCTTGACTGTATTACCCTAGGAAGTCTCACTTGGCATCGTTTAAGAGTGTTTTAACTTCAAAGGACATGCTATTTGCTAAAGAGTGGCCACTGGGGCGCAATATGGCTATTGACATTTTGAATAGTGTTAACTGATGGGACTGAAGTATTTCAAGTAGCCATGTTTCAACATTGTTTAAAAATCCAGTGGGAGGAACTGCAGTCCATATAACCCTGCATACTTGGAATTCTTTGGCTATTAATTTTAAATGACGTTTACAAGTTTATTTCTTACAAAACCAGTATTTTTTTTTTTTTTTGCGGTACCGGGGATTGAACCCAGGGGCGTTCTACCTCCGTGCTACACCCCCGGCCCTATTTTTTTATACTTTATTTTGAAACCAGGTCTCACGAAGTTGCGGAGGGCTTCACTAGGTAGAGAGAGAGAGAGAGAGAGAGAGCGAGCTGAGGCTGGCTGCGAACCCAGATCCTACGGTCTCCGCCTACCAAAATACTGGGATTACAAGAGTGCGCCACCACGCCCAGCTCAAAACCAGTATTTTTTTTTTAAGGATAAATAAGGCTAGTAACCCTTTTGTAGCTGTGTCTTATGAGTTTTTCTTTTTTTTTCCAGTTGTTTACAAGTGATCTATAAAGGAGCTGAAAGGATGCAAACATGGCCCTGGGTTGTTGTTGTTATTGTTTTGTTTTTACTTTATCAGTTTGGTTATATGTTTGTGCTAAGTATGTTGTTATAAACATATTGTTATTGAGCTTCTATTATAAACCCAACAACATTATAAAACTAGCATTCTGAGAGAGGCAGATAAGTGGAAACACTTTGAGAAAAGTAAACATCTTGTTTTTGTTAATTTCCAATTTGTTCCACAATGAAGGCATGTCTGCCCCGCTTTCTCTTGTGTTAGGGGTGTCTCTTGGATTCAATATGAGAGTCAATAGTTAAAGTCTTTAGTAAGGCTCCTCCAGAGGGAACAGGGACTTACTGGATGTTAGTGCATGTTAGAGTGACATCCCTGCAGAGTGTCCTCTGCAGGGGGTGCCTTAGGTGGTGGCCACAGCGATTACATTCACAGGTTTGGCTGCTCCTTCCTAGTTTGGGGAGGATACTTGTCCTTAAGGAACCACTGGGGAGAGGAGGTTCTCGAGGTGGTGATGGCAGCTGCAATGAGCCTGCACTGGTTCCTTTGGGATATTTCTCTCTCTCTCTCTCTCTCTTTTTTTTGTTAACTGCTTTTTGGCTAATCCTGTCTTCCCCATTTTCAGGCTTTTAACCATGGAACTGCTCCACCTTCTGCATTGGATTGTAAAACATATCCTAAAGTAGAATACTTGGGTCCAAATCTTTTTCTTTTTTTTTCAATTGTATTTCCTTTAGAACAGGTTGCTCTTCTCCTTCAAAATAATTAACCGTAGGCTGCCTCTCCCAAAGCAATTGAAAAGAGCTCGTTTTGACAAAGCAAGCTCCTAATGACAAATTTTCCAACTACGCATTTGCAGAAGAAAAGTTCTCAGATGATAAAGAAGTTTAATCAGGCAAGAAGACATTTTTATTTGCAGAAATAGGCCCTTTCGAGGGAGGCAATTATTTATAGCTGATGTGAAAAAACTGGTATACCTGAATTCATCTGGTAAACTGCATTTAAAATAGGAAGGTTATCCTTGTTATTCTGTTGAAAGGAAAAGACATGGTACTGAGTTGTGTCACTGAATTTATATTAATGAGACAAGGTTTTATCGTTTAACCCACTCTTCAAGGGACTTGTACTGAGTTAACCAGAGAAAATGAATTTGAGATTTGAATAAAAATCTATTAAAGACATCAATGTGCTGAAATGACCAACTGTAGTTTGCCATGAATGTCTAATCTTCTATTTAAAGTAGCCCATTAAAAGCAATCTCTTTAGGATTACTTCCTTTCACCTCTATATTTACGTCTTTATTTTTTCCTTTCAAAAAGTGATGTTTATTGATTTTGTCCCCATCAAAGAAAAGTGGAAATTTTCCTGTTTTGAAATTCTCTTGTCTGTTATCAACATAATGTCAGCTATTTCTACGAACAGATTTTTGGTGGCTATTTTCCATGCACTTGTGGTACGATGTTGAAGATACCTGTGGCAGGCAGGGGGTTTTAGATCTGACCCTCTGTTTTAGCTTGTCTCTGCATTCATAAGGACATCTGACTTTAAAAAATCAGCTAAAACCTCTGGTTTCTTTGAATTAGATGGATCTCCCTATGCATCCTCTAAAGAGATTCTGAAGTGGGCACATACCTGCTCTCTTTCTATAACTGTGTATATGTTTCTAGATCAAGCATCTTAAACTTCAGTCTACATGGGAATCGCCTGGAGTTGTTACAATGCAGATTCTGCCTGGAGGAGGCCTGAGATTCTGCATTTCTGTTATTTCTGGGTGCAGCAGATACTGCAGGCATAGGGACCACACTTTGGGTAATAGGCCTTATTTCATTTAAATATATTACAACCCTGTTGGGTGGTACACACCTGTAATCGCAGTACTTGGGAGGCTGAGACAGGAGGATCACAGGTTCAAAGCCAGCCTCAGCAATTTAGTGAAGCTTTCAGCAACTTAGTGAGACCCGTTTCCAAATAAAAAATAAAATAGGGCTGGGGGTGTAGCTCGGAGGTAGAATACCCCTGGGTTCAATTCCTAGCACCACTCCCATGCGCGCGCGCACACACACACACACACACACACACACACACACACACACATTACAGATGAGCCCAGTGAGTTTTCTAGACATTTGGAAAGGCTGTCTAAATTACTAGGTCAAAAAAGGTTGAGGATAGGTCTGTACTCTGCCTATGAGTTGAGACAATTTATTTACTTTCTCTTTGCTTCATTTTCTTCTTCCTTCCTTCCTTCCTTCCTTCCTTCCTTCCTTCCTTCTTTTTTTTGCTTGTTCATTAAAAACATCTTCCTTAAGATAGTCATGTGAGTTTGTTATTTTTTAAACTTTGGAAAAGAGGAGAGCCCATTGAAATTCCAGGAGGTGATCTCTATAGAAACATCTGTCACTATCACAAACAAAATTATCCTTTTCCTGTAACATAACTGAAGATACAAATATTGGATTCTGATTTTGATAAATAAACTGGTGGGCTGTTGCCTTGGTATAACCGCAAAAAGTTTATTAGTTTGGCTGTCCCTCAGTGAAGCCATTGACTTGAGACGGAGTGATGGGGGAAGAAGGAACTTTATTAGCAATAAGTTGGCAAGTTGGAAGGTGGGGCTTTCCTCCTAAAAATGTCATCCCGCACAGGGATCACAGGTGCAAGGCTTATATAGGGATTTGGAAGAGGTATTTTAGTCCGAAACAGGTGAGGGGGGCACTGGCCCTGGTCATAAATTTCATGGTAAGCTGCTTTTCTGAGGCACATGCTGCTATTCTCTGAAGATCTCCAAATGTTCGCATTCTGTAACTCTAAAGAAATGTTACTGATTAGAAAGTTTCTTCTTTTTTTTTTTTTCAGGAATAGCTAATCTGGCAGTGAATATACAGAGCAGGGGAGGAGAACAAAAGACAGTAACTTTTGCTGGAGAACAATTTCAACTGGTTGGTCGGCTTCAATCAGAGGTGTCGTCTACAGCAAAGCTAGTGGGAGGCTAATAATATATTGCTCAGCTGCCTGGCCTCCAAAATCAGTGATTTTTTTTTTGAGGTACCGGGGATTGAACCCAGGGGCGTTCTACCTCCGCACTACACCCCTGGCCCTATTTTTTTATACTTTATTTTGAAATCGGGTCTCACGAAGTTGCGGAGGGCCTCACTAAGGAGAGAGAGAGAGAGCGAGAGCGCTGAGTCTGGCCGCGAACCTGGATCCTCCGGTCTCCGCCTCCCAAAGTACTGGGATTACAAGCATGTGCCACCACGCCTAGCTCCAAAATCAGTGATTTTTTAAATTCTACTAACAGCAAGCGAAGCCAGAGAGTTTATTTAGGTTTTCCCTCAGTTCTGTTGGACTTAGGACTTAAAGAGGTCTCTAGAGTCTATCTCTGTTGGCTTGTGCTTTTGCTGAACAATCTATTGTAAGAGAATTTAACTTGGATTGCATGAAAACTTTATAGACTTTATGGACTTTAAGCCGACAGCAAAATGCAAGAGTTTATGCAGCTGAGAGTGTGGAAGATGGGAACTTATTGATGATATTCAGGCATCAGATAATGATATTGGGTGCAGGTATGTACATAGGATTAGTAGTGTGTGGGCCTGGGCTGGTGATGTACCTCAGTGGTAGGGTGTCTTCCTGGCATGCTGGCTTGAGGCCCTGGGTTTGATCCCTAGCACTGAAGAAAGAAAAGAAAATAAAAGAAAGAAGAAAGAAAGAAAGAAAGAAAGAAAGAGAGAGAGAGAGAGAGAGAGAGAGAGAAAGAAAGAAAGAGAAAGAAAGAAAGAAAAAGAAAGAAGAGAAAGAAAAGAAAGAAAGAAAGAGAGACAGAGAGAGAAAGAAAGAAAGAAGAAAGAAAGAAAGAAGAGAGAGAAAGAAAGAGAAAGAAAGAAGAAAGAAAGAAGAAAGAGAAAGAAAGAAAGAAAGAAAGAAAGAAAGGAAGAAAGGAAAGAAAGAAAGAAAGGAAAGAAAGAAAGAAAGAAAGAAAGAAAGAGAAAGAAAGAAGGAAGGAAGGAAGGAAGGAAGGAAGGAAAGAAGGATGCAAAGAAGGAAGGAAGGGGAAGGGAAGGAGGGAAGAAGGAAGGAAGAAAAGATGGGAGGAGTGTGGTACATTTTAGCCTTTAGGTGCCTTGGGGGATTTCAGGATCTTGGGGGATATCTGAAATTTTAAGTTCCAGTTTAATGTAAATCTTTTTAAAGAACCAATTTAAAACTGAATTGTATTTTCTTTGTTCTATCATCTATCTTTTATTTTGTGGTATTGGGGATTGGACCCAGGGGCATTCTACCTTTGAGCTATACCCCCAGCCCTATTTTATTTTTTATTTTTATATGTATGTATGTATTGGGGATTGAACTCAGGGAGATTCTACCTCTGAGCTACACCCCAGCTGTGTTTTATTTTTATTTTTGAAACAGGGTCTTGCTAGGTTGATGAGAGTCTTACTACTTACTGAGGTTGGCCTCGAACTTGTGATCCTCCTATCTCAGCCTACCAAGTACTGGGATTACAGGCATGTGCCACCATGCTCAGCTCTTATTTTTTTATTTTGAAACAGGATCTCACTGAGTTGCTGAGAGCCTTGCTAAATTATTGAGGCTGGCTTCATACCAGCAATCCTCCCGTCTCAGCCTCCCAAGTACTGGAATTACAGGCATGTACCATCACATCTGGCTTCTTTGTTCTATTTAAAATACTATGTGTACTTTGTTGTAGATGTAGTGTACCCAGGAAAAAGATGAGAGTTTAGTCTTGGAGTTAACATTTTATTAGTTATGTAGTGAGGTCCTCATCTGTCTTGAACTCTGTATTTAAATTGCTCAGGAAGTAAAAATAATAATCACTGCCAACCACAGAGTAAGGATCAAGTGAAATAGCATGATGAATGTTCTCTGTGGTTTTAAAAAGCTGCATAGTTATATTCTTAGATGTAGAGTGTGTTGGACCAGAGGGCCGAATGACTCAGTTAATCACTGTACATGGAGTATCTCACTCTTCCCCTGGAGAACAGAGCTGTGTTCTACTTCCATGTTGGAGCTAATTTCTTCACTTGGAGTCTGCAGTTGAGCTCCTACTATCCAAGCTTTTATTGTCCACCCTCCTCCTTCCCCACACACTCCACTCCTGCTTCTTATCTTTATCCACTCTCAGTCTTACCACATCAGCAGTTCTTGCTCTCTCCTTTTTTTTTTTTTTTTGTTGTTGCTTTTCCTATGTTTCTGGTCTCTGTACATGAAGGCTTGTTTTGAATAGACATTCTGGACAGTCTCTTCTTCTGAGGGTAAATGACAAATTATGGTGCATCAGGTGGAAATGATCCTTGGTACTTGGTCCTTCTTGGCAGGGCTTATTATTACTGGGTGTTGCGGTCTCCTTCATTGACATCCCTTTTCTTGGGAATACTTTCATGAACGGAGCAGTTTTAGTGGCCTGGTGATTCGGAAAGCCATGTGATATATAAGCCAAGGGTTTTCAGTGTTCAAGTGTTTGTGTATTTCAGTTGTGTATTGAGAATTTGGAGGAAGTATGCTTAGCACATGAACTGGATGGCAGTATTTAATATCTAAGCCTGGTAATGTGTTTGGTAGCGATGACATATGGCTTTCTCTCAGAGCTTTTTTTTTTGTACTAGGGATTGAACGCAGGGGCATTCCATATCCAAGCTACACCCCCAGCCAGTTTTCATATTTTATTTTGAAACAGGGTCTCTCTAAGTTGCCAAAGGTCTCATTAAGTTGCTGAGATTGGCCTTGAGCTAGCGATCTTCCTGTCTCAGCTTCCCAAGTACTGGGATTACAGGCATGCACTACCAGGCTCAGAGCTTTTTAAGCAGCAGTGTGGCAGAGTAAAGATCATAAGAACTTTGGAATTAGATAATCTGGAGTTCTAATCCAAGAACTATTATTTGCTCATGGTGTGTTAAACTCTTTTAGCCTCTGTTCCCTGATGTATAGAATGAGGGTGGAAATATCTACTACACAGAGTTATTGGAAGAATTTAATGAGATAAGTTATATAAAGAGCCTTCTGCAATGTCTGGTTTCTAGCATACTTATTTAATATTTCTGTTAATCAAGAAATTATCTTTAGGTGGGCATGGTGGTGCGTACCTGTGATCCCAGCTACTTGGAAGGCTAAGGCAGGAAGATCCCAAGTTCGAGGTCAGCATAGGTAACTTAGTGAGACTCTGTCTCAAAATAAGAAAAAACAACAACATTAAAATAGCTGGGGATAGCCGGGCGTGGTGGCGCACGCTTGTAATCCCAGTACTTTGGGAGGCGGAGACCGGAGGATCCGAGTTCGCGGCCAACCTCAGTGCGCGGGCACGCACGTGCGATTTATCTCTCTCCTCTCTCCTCTCTTCTCTCTTCTCTTCTCTCTTCTCTCTTCTCTCTTCTCTCTTCTCTCTTCTCTCTCTCTCTCTCTCTCCCTGTCTCTCTTTCTCTCTACCTAGTGAGGCCCTCTGCAACTTCGTGAGACCCGGTTTCAAAAATAAAGCATAAAAAAATAGGGCCGGGGGCATAGCGCGGAGGTAGAATGCCCCTGCGTTCAATCCCCGGTACCGCAAAAAAAAAAAAAAAAAAAAAAAAATAGCTGGGGATATAGCTCAGTGATACGGCACTTGCCTAGGATGTGTGAGGATCAGGGTTCAATCCCCAGTATAAAAAAAAAATTCAACCAAAATTATCATTAGCTATATGGCTGATAGTTTTAACACTGAAAGTACTATAGAATATTTAAGATTTTTTAAAATCAATATGCAAAACTTAAACTTATTTCTAATCATATTTAATTTGATATCTCAGACACATTTAGGGTAACTGAAAAGGTCCAAAGAACTATAATTAAGTAATAACTTTGGAATTTAATTTTCATCTTGAATTTTTAGGCTGAGAGAAATGGAGTTGAAGCTCAACCATTGTACACACGTACCCATGCACGCATGCAAAATTTGCTAATCAATTGTTTGCAGTGAATAGTTAATTAAAAGTATATATGAAGCCAGGCGTGGTGGTGCATGCCTGTAATCCCAGTACTTGGAAGGCTGAGACAGGAGGATCATAAGTTCAAGGACAGCCTCAGCAAGTAGTGAGCTCTCATCAACCCAGGGAGACCCTCTTTCAAAACAAAAATAAAATAGGGCTGGGGGTGTAGCTTCAAGGTAGAATTCCCCTGGGTTCAATTCCCAGTAACACACATACACACAAAAAATGTATATATGAAAAACCTAACTAGATGTCTTCTGTGTTTCTTACCACAATTGTCTTGTTCTTTTAAATTGGATGATATAATACATAGGAACATATGTAAAATTATGATTTCTTAACTTTTTTTTGTGGTAATGGGGATTGAACCCAGGGGCATTCTACCTCCAAGCTACACTCCCAAAATAAAAATTCTATTTTTATTTTGAAACAGGGTCTTGCTAGGTTGAGGAGAGTCTCACTACTTGCTGAAGGTGATTTCTTACCATTTTATAAGAGTATTTCTGCTCACCTTGGTGAGGTGGTACAAGCCTGTAATCCCAATGACTCTGGAGGCTCAGGCTGGAGGATCACAAGTTCCAGGCCAGGCTGGGCAACTTATGGAGATAACTGTCTCAAAATGAAAAATAAAAAAAAAAGGGCTGGGGATGTAGCTCAGTGGTGGATTGCCACTGGGTTCCATCCCCAGTACCAAAACCAAAAAACACTCGAAATACACATCGTAGACAAGGAAATATCCTAATGAAAACACAGGGTTGTTTTCAGTTCTATTGGAAAAGATAATGTTAAGAGTTATCCAAAATCTTTTCTATACACTTTGGTTTACAATGAAAAAAATTGAATATAAAAGCTGTGTTTGAGCCGGGCGTGGTGGCGCACGCTTGTAATCACAGTACTTTGGGAGGTGGAGACTGGAGGATCCGGGTTCGCGGCCAACCTCAGCTCTCTCTCCCTGTCTCTCTCTCTCTCTCTCTCTCTCTCCCCCTCTCCCTCTCCCTCTCCCTTTCCCTCTCCCTCTCCCTTTCCCTCTGCCTCTCCCTCTCCCTGTTTCTCTCTCTTTCTACTTAGTGAGGCCCTCCGCAACTTCATGAGACCCGGT
>PVJS01055520.1:0-12620 GCA_004027185.1 Glis glis
CAGGGGCATTCTACCTCTGAGCTACACCCCCGGCCCTATTTTTTTTTTTATACTTTATTTTGAAACTGGGTCTCAGGAAGTTGTGGAGGGCCTCACTAAGTAGCTGAGGCTGGCTGTGAACCCGGATCCTCCGGTCTCCACCTCCCAAGTACTGGGATTACAAACGTGCACCACCACACCCGGCCCAGCCCTATTTTTTAATCTTTATTTTGAAACAGGGTCTCACTAAGTTGCAGAAGGTCTCACTAAGTAGCTGAGGCTGGCTGAGAACCTGGATCCTCTGGTCTCAGCCTCCCAAGTACTGGGATTATAAGGGTGCGCCACCAAGCCTGGCTTATTTTTTTTTATGTTGAAACAGAGTCTCGCTAAGTTGCCGAGGCTGGTCTTGAACCTGTGATCCTCCTGTCTCAGCCTCCCAAGTACTGGAATTACAAGCGTGCACCACTATACGCAGCTAATAATTTATATTTTAACATTATTTATACTTAGTAAAAAATTCTATCAACAAATATCCAACCTTATAATGCACACATAAAACAAGCAAGTGTTCCACAGAGCCAGAAAAAAACAGATTTAAGCCATCATATGAATATGGCTGGCTTTCCTGCTGGCAGTGGGCGATTGTGTTATATAGGAGTTCTCTGTAAGACCAACAGTGGAGGAATGAAATTTCCAGATGATGTGGACAGATTCTCAAAGCGTGGGCCAAGATCACCCAGGGGATCCACTCCCTGAAACCTTTGGTCAGAGGCTATAAAATAGGATTCATGGGTTCTCATCTCTGGGAGAATGGAGGTGAGAGAGAGTTGTGTGGATGTGGTTCGGTTTCCATAAAAGCTTACTTTCCCAGAATTGTTTTATCTTGTTCATATCCAACCTTTCAGATGTGACTGATTCAACATCAGTGGGAATTATTTTAGGTCCACTGAAGTTGAGTTCTATGAATAATTAACAATAGCCAAAATTTATCAGTACTTTGGGCTTTACATTTCATCATCACCACCACATTTCTGTGGATTATCCCTGTCTTACCAAGGTGTGTAGGGTCCTTGGAGATGAAGTAACTTGCCAAGGTCATAGCTGGTACCAGGACACTAACTGAACTAAACTAGGTGGTTCTTAAGATCATACTCAGGTACTATCCGTATCACCTCCCAGTTGAGTCAGGTTTTACTCTCTGCAGAGCACTGAGCTAGGTAGTCAGGAAGAGAATAGACTGGATTTGTAATCCAGAGGCCATTAGGTCAAGCAAAGCCTGTCCTCACTCTCCCAGGCTGTGGGTAGGTTCCCTGCCCTGTGTCCCCTACACAGCCTCTTAGCAAACTACTACATTGTTTAATTACCTCTGTACCTCTTTCTCATTAATATGTTATCTCATTACTATGTTAAGCATCCCTATGTCACTGGCACCTAACATTTTCTAGCTTATTAAATAGTCAGTGAGCTGAACTGAATGAACATTTGTGAAAGTTAGTGACTGAGGGTGTCCAGTCTATAGGGAGTAATTTCTTGGCAAGTTTATGCCAAGCTTAAGGCCTTGAGAGATTGTTAGGTTTGAGTCCTGGGTTTATCATTTGGTGGTTCTGAAACTTCCTAGGCAAGTTACTAAGATGAAGAAACTACCAGTGCTTAGTAACTTGCCTAGGAAGTACTTATTTATAGAATGGAAACAATATGATTTATCTCATTGGATTTCTGTGAAGAATAAAAGAAGTGTACTGCTTAGGATAATAATGATTAAGAAGTGTTAACTGCTGATAAGCATCCACCATGACTACTTTAGTAGCAGAACTAAATAAGGAAAATTTTAAGTCTTGCTTTCTGCCAGAAACCTCTGGATGTAAATATTTGAGATGCACAGCCTGATGTTTCAATGTGTGTCTACATTGTGAAATGAGCGCCACAACCAAGCTTTTACTATATCCATCACCTCTGCGTAGTTTTGTGCACATGCAGAGTGGTGGGAAGATTTAAATTCTTTTTAGCAGATTACAAGTATTCATTTAACTATCATCACCATGCTGTACTTTAGATCTCCAGAAATCAATCAGTTGTGTAACTGAAACTTTGTACCATTTTTTAGCTGATTTCACTCCATTTTTCCCTTTCTCCAGCCCCTGGCAGCCACCAGTCTACTCTCTGCTTCCATGAATTTGATTCTCTTAGATTAAACACCTAAGTGAGGTTATGCAGTATTTCTTTCTGTATCTCTCTTATTTTGTCATCATACTGTCCTCCACATTCATCTGTGCTGTTGTAATGGCAGGATTGCCTTCTTATTTACAGCTAAATAATACATATGTGTCTCATTTTTTCTTTATCCATTTAAGTATTAAAAGGCGTTGAGGTTGTCTCCCTGTCTTGCCTGTTGTGGACAGTGCTGCAGTGAACATGGGAGTGCAGATGTCTTCAATCCTGATTTAGTTCCTTTGGATGGACACCCAGATCTAGTTTTAATTTTTTGAGGAACCTGCATGCTCTTTTCAATAACAAGTATGCTAATTTACATTCCCATCAACAGTGTGCAAGGGTTCCTTTTCTGCACACCCACACCAACACTTACTTTGTCTTTTTGATAATAACCGTGTAGCAGGTGTGAGGTATTATCTCATTTTGGTTTGCATTTCCCTGGCGATGGGAGATGTTGAGCACCTGGTTTTCATATGCCTGTTACCTATTTGAATTTCTTCCTTGAGATGTGTCCATTTGGTCTTGAGCCCCCTTTAAAAACCAGGTTATTTGTATTTTTGGTATCTAGTTGTATGAGTTCCTCATACATTTTGAATGTTAACTCTTTATCAAATGAATTGTATGTATATGAATTACATCTCAGTAAAGCTGTTACCACCCCCTCCCCCAAAAGAAAAAGTTCCATGGAACTAGAAAGGTCTGGGTTCAAATCCCAGCATGGCCAAAGCACCCCAACCAACTGAGTGTCATCATTATTTCTGTAAAATGGGGTGGTCCGAGAAAGGCAGATAGAAAGTTTTTAGCATGGGTCTTCTATTAACTTTGTTTGGGGGGGGGTACTGTGCATTGAACTCAAGGGCATTCTACCCCTGAGCTACATTCTCAGCCTGATTTTATTTATGTATTTATTTATTTTTTTTTTTTTTTTGCGGTACTGGGGATTGAACCCAGGGGCGTTTTACCTCCGAGCTACACCCCTGGCCCTATTTTTTACCCTTTATTTTGAAACCGGGTCTCACGAAGTTGCAAAGGGCCTCATTAAGTAGCTGAGGCTGGCCACGAACCCGGATCCTCCGGTCTCTGCCTCCCAAGTACTGGGATTACAAGCATGCGCCACCACGCCCGGCTGATTTTTTAAATTTTGAAACAGGGTCTCACTAATTTGCTGAGGCTGTCCTCCAACCTGTGATCCTCCTGTCTCAGCATCACAGATACTGGGATTATAGGCATACACCACCACACCTGGCTTATATTAATATTTTAAAAAAGGAACTAAGATGAAAATTAAAAGAAATACCATTATTTAATAAAGGTATAAGTATGCACTTTTGGACCCATTTAATTACCCAGGTAATTATCTATTTTTATAGCACAAGGGCTTAACCTGCTGGATTGATTTAGAATATTTATATTTTATTTTTAAATTTATTTTCATCGGTGCATTAAAGGAAATAAGACTTGTCATGGATACAGTCTACAAATTATATGACTAAGATCTTTTGAGTAAGTTAATTTTGAAAAACAAATACAATTTGAGACTTTTCCTTCCTCCAAGAGTCACCCTTTCAAAAGAAGA
This sequence comes from Glis glis, assembly GCA_004027185.1. Taxonomy (NCBI): domain Eukaryota; kingdom Metazoa; phylum Chordata; class Mammalia; order Rodentia; family Gliridae; genus Glis; species Glis glis. Next base: position 3,767 of record PVJS01055520.1, read on the forward strand.
ATCAGCCTCCAAGTAAGTCCCCTCTTAATCAGTCCTATACAAAATATGGAGCAAAGATCTCTGTTTTCTTCATAGATATGAAGGTAGCCTTTAACTCAGTAAATACAGACAGGCCTTTAATTTGTTTCTGCCCGTTGTTTATTTACAACTCCTTTTGTGCCTTACCAAGGATTCACAGATAATCTTATGCATATGACTGGATTTTCAGTCAACATACCCTTCAGTAGGCTACCTGCGTCTGACAAATTTTTCTAAGTGAAGAACAAGTAAAAGTGATTGCTGTACTTTTGTTCTTTTTGGACACATCATAATGGAATGAAAAAAACAGCTATAATTCAGAATGCCTTGATTTTATTGCCATTTTTCCGTTCAACTAAAGCGGAGTCTCTGAGGCTCCATTCACTTGTCTACACTCTGGTAATGTAGTATCTACCTTGTTTACCTAAGAGAATTGTTCTGAAGGTCAAATGAAATGAAGTGTAAGGAAATACTTCATATACTCTAGTGCACAGCATAAATGAGAGAATTAGATATACCCTCATCTCAAGTACGCTTGTTCATCTTCAGATGGTGAGAGTCTGAAAGTAGATAGACTTTGAGGAAAATCATAAACTATGTGAGAAGATACTGAGCTTGAACATTTGCTATTTTTTCTATTCTGTCCCATGACCTGATTCTAGACCGAAAACTAAACATCTCAACCTCTCAGCATCTTTTAAAAAGGTACTTGTCATATGAGGTTTTTTTGTTTTTGTTTTGTATGTGTGTGTGTGTGTGTGTGTGTGTGTGTGTGTAACTGCTGTGGAGTGGGTTGTTTCCTAAAAAAGAATTGAAGTTCTAAACCCCATCACTTCAGAATGTGACCTTATTAGGAGATAGTCTTTACAGGAATACTCTTAAGTGAAGTCATTATGGCGGACCCTAATCCAGTATGACTGGTGTCCTTATCAGAAGGGAAATATTGGGCTCAGACATGCACACAGGGAGAACGCCACCGGTATTTGAAGGCAGAGACGGGGGTGGTGCGTCTCCAAACCGCAAAATGCAAAGATCGCCAGCAACCACCAGAACTTGGAGAGGCCTGGAACCGGTTCTTCCTTGGCACTCAGAAGGAACCACCCTGCCGACACCTTGATCTCAGACCTTGACTCTAGAACTGACACAATAAATTTCTGTTGTGTAAGCCCTCCAGTTTGTGGTACTTTGTTATCGTAGCCCTGATTCAAAACAAAAAGTTACATTTGCTTCAAAAGTGGAGCTACAGTGACTTCTGAGACTCAGTCTGGTTCTAGCTTATTGTTCCAGACTTGTTTCCTGAGGTCACCCAACTGTCAAAATTAGTTGTGTTCTTTTCCACCTGCACTTTTATCTAAAAACCCCTTTCAACTCCATTGAAGATCTTCTGACTCCCTTCGGCCTGATGTCCTCTCTCCTTCCTTGGATCCTTAATGGCAGTTTGTCACCCCCTTGCTAGTCTCTTAATACAACCTGTCTTGTATTATTTGGACATTATCCTCAGAGCATAAGCTCCTTGAAAAATTGTTTTATATATCAGTTTTCCTTTTTTTGTGTGTGTGTAGTACTGGGGATTGAACCCAGGGGCATTCTCTCTCTGAGCTACACCCCAGGCCTTATTTTACATTTTTTATTTTGAAACAGGGTCTCGCTAAGTTGCTGAGGCTGTCCTCAAACCTGTGATTCTCCTGTCTCGGCTTCCCACTTACTGGGATTACAGACGTGTGCCGCCAGGTAAACATTTCCAGTGTAGTACTTTGCACATAATAATACATATTTACTGAATTGATACTGAGCATATATTGTAAAATTAGTTATTTAATTATTGTATAATCACATGCACTATGTAATCATATCTGAAATGTAACATTTTAATCAGAAGCTCATGCTATTGCTATGTCCCATGACCTAGCTGACCTTTCCCTGACAGTCTTGCAAGGACTTTGCCCAAAACAATAAGATTTTTATAGTTTTCATGGCAAGTGGAAAACAAATATAAATGTTATTAAAAGATTACCAAAAAAATCTCTCAGAAGCCAGGCATGGTGGCGCATGCTTGTAATCCCAGTACTTGGGAGGCTGAGACCGGAGGATCTGGGTTCGCGGCCAGCCTCAGCTACTTAGTGAGGCCTCCGCAACTTAGTGAGACCCTGTTTCAAAATAAAGAAGAAATAGGGCTGGGGGTGTAGCTTGGAGGTAGAATGCCCCTGGGTTCAATCCCCAGTACTGCAAAAAAAAAGATCTCTCAGGTTCTATATAATGACCGCACTCATTCCTGTGTAGCCCAGGGCAGATGGTTACCTCCTTGTTTCTGAGAAGGCCGAGGCAGCTGTGAATCCACTGGCTGAAGTAAGGTCAAGTGTTATTCTTCTAAGGCTTCCAGAGCAATGACATGGTCTGACCTCTGAGCCAACAACCCAGTGGAAATTGCACAGTCATCCATGAATTACAGATGCCATATTACGCTTTGAAAAGCAGGGGCTGGGGGCATAGCTCAGTGGTAGAGTGTTGCTTAACATTTGTGAGGTTCGCTGTGTTCGATCTGCAGCACCACACATAAATAGTTTTAAAAAGGAACACTCAACTAGGTAGACTACTGAACAGTACAAATAGGAAAGCAGGGCGGTGTTGACAGTCATTCTGACTACTCCCTCCTGACTTCCCTCAGTTATAAAGATTTTGTATGGGGGGCGGGTACTGGCGAATGAACCTGGGGGAATTCTACCTTGGGGCTACACTCCAGTCCTTTAATTTTGTTTTGAAACAGGGTCTCACTAGGTTGCTGAGAATCTCATTACCTTGCTAAGGTGGCCTCAAACCTGTGATCCTCCTGTCTCAGCCTTCCAAGTGTAAGTTTTGTATTTTTGAATGCTGTTTGGGATATTTTAACGGGGAGCATTGTGAGTACAGACTAGATTGAGGCTCTTGGTCCCCTCCTGATGACATCCTGGCAAAGGCTGCTCTGGTGCTGAGTGGGAGAGCCAGTTGGGGTGCCCTCTGGAGTGTCACATTGGAGCCAAGAAGAAATTGGGATTTCCCCTCTTTGAAGGGAAGATTTTACCAAAAAGGAAATTTCAGGGCAGTCTGGAACCGTGGAGAATACTGAAAAGAGACTGACCTCAAGTCCAAATATCCCCCGGACCTATGTCCCTGAATGCACTTTTGTTTGGGTTTGGGGCTGTGTGAGTTCAGGACTCCACGCTCTTCATTTACTCATTCAAGAAATACTTATCAAAGGCTTGCTATGTGCAAGGGACGTGTACAAAGCAAAATACATTCTTAAACACTCATTTTGGGGTATTTACTAAGTGAGGAGAGCAGGTGTACACCTGGCAAGAATAGCCCAAATAGCTCATGCTTCCTGATGCGACTGTCCCAAACATTTCTTGACTCCTTGTTTTCACTGGACCCCACTCCCTATGTCTGTGTCTGCATATGTTGAAATTTAATTGCCAATATGTTAGTATTAAGAGGTGGGGCCTTAGCTCGGTGTGGTGGTTCATGCCTATAATCCCAGTACTTAGGAGGCTGAGACAGGAGGATCGCAAGTTCTAGGACAGCCTCAGCGATGTAGTGAGACCTAACAAGACCTTGTTTCAAAACAAAACAAAACAAAACAGGGCTAGGGTTTTGGTCCACAGCCAGTTGGAGGGCCCAGGTCCCAATACCCCCTTCAAGGACATGACCTCATTGACTTAACTTCCTCCCTCTTAAAGATCCCACTACCTTCTAATAGCGCCAAGGGCTGAGGACCAAGCCTTCAACACCTGGGCCTCGGGGGATAGTCAAGATCCAAATTATAGCAACTGAGGGTGTAGCTCAGTGGTAGAGTGTGTGCTTAGCATGCATGAGGCCCCAGGCTCAACCCCCACCCGAGAAAAAAAACCAGAGGTGGTGTCTTTAGGAGGCAATTAGGGCGGCTATGAAGGGGCTTGAGGGAGTGGGTTGTTCCCTTCTGCCATGCAAGGATGGAACAAGGTGCCATCAGTGAACAACGGGGCCCTCACTAGACGCCCGACTCCCGATCTCAGCTTCCTGGTCTCCTGAACTGAGATAGAAATGTCTGTTCTTATAACTTACCCCTCTGTGGTATTTGTTATAGCAGTGTGAGCTAAGAAACCCTCCTCTTCCTTTACTGTCTCTTCTTGCTTCTCCTTGCTCCTTGCCCTGGATTCAAGATTCATGACCTGTCCTCCCATCCATCCACATCCACACCTTTCCAAGTCACAGGAACCATATGGCCCCCCTGCCTCCCACCACGCTGCCCCCACCTTCCAGACCCACATGAGTCCACGGTGCCCTTCAGCACTGCAGGAAGCTGGAAACATGCCTACCAGAGTCAGCTGTCTGGGACTCTAACATGTGGTATCCTCAGCCTGTGAAGAAACAACAAACAACTGTGAGTTTCCTGGCTTGCCCCAACACGGCAGGAGTGCCGTGCAGTTTTAAGGAATCACAGCGCCTCTGCCATCCACACTTGCACCTTTTGGCTAAGCAGCACTGGTGTTGAGACTTGCGCCAGCTCCACGGTTGGATGGGACCGAGGGGTAGAGACACCTCCCCGTGGCTTTTCACAAGGGACACTTGGCCACCGGCCCACAGGACAGGCACTGCTTAGAAACCACTGGTGTGAACTTGGGACTGGGATGGGGGAAGAAGGAAGAGAAAATGGTTTGGGGAGGGGGGTAGGAAGAGAGGGAGGGAGCTTGGGCAGAGCAGGGAAGCCAACCTGAGCAAACACAGCAGCCCCAGTGTTCCCAGGGCCAACATGCCCAGCAAGTCCACTCCTAGTCTGCGGGGTGGTCCTTGTTGCTGGGCCCCCCGGCTCTCTGCTGCTGCTGTCTCCCTGTGCCTCACGTTCTTTTTGGGCCAGGTAGGCTTGCTGCAGGGGCACCCCCAGTGCCTGGATTATGGGCCCCCCTTCCGGCCTCCCCTGCACCTGGAGTTTTGCTCTGACTACGAGTCCTTCGGCTGCTGTGACCAGCGCAAGGACCACCGCATTGCTGCCCGATACTGGGACATCATGAACTATTTGGATCTGCAGGGCCACGAGCTGTGTGGTGGTTACATTAAAGACATCCTTTGCCAGGTAGGTCTGAGCGTAACCCGAGGCAAAGAGGGGGAGCCAGCTGGGCCATGTGCCCACCATCCGGCAGTCAAGGGTGCTGAGCTGCATGGTCGGTCCCTAAGGGCGCTTTGGACACCCTGCCTCACTTTAGAGGTGCGGGCTCTGGGCAGGCACATGGAGGCAAGGATGTGCTGAGTTTGGTTTCCACAGGTTCCCCAAAACTCACTCTCTCTGGGGCTCTTCCTCGGGTGCCAAAAAAATGAGGGGCATAGCAGCCTCTGTTCATGTCCCCCTGGCAGTGGTCGAAGAGTTGGGCACAGCACACCTTGGCACTTACAGAGCGTGTAAGGGACGAGTGGTGGCATCTACTGGGGTCCAGTACTCGCTGGGCTGGGGGTTTTGTTCCGGGGATGTCTGGTGTGGTGGCAGGGGTTGGGGGGGCTCTACTGGGGTTCTGTCTGCCTTGTCTTAGTCCAGAGCTGGACCGAGAGGGTTTCACGCTGCTGAGTCTTGATGACTCAGAGTTCCTGTGTCTCCAGGCTGTCTCTCACCAGTGGCCAAAACCCACATCCCCGGGAGGCGTCGCCTCAGTTGAGCTCAGCCCGAAGGCTTGCTGGCTGCGGGCTAGCTACACACACTGACTTTATGGAAGGGCGTGTTTGGGGGTTCAGGGAGAGAACTGATGAAAAAGGTTGCCACAGGGAAGGATCGTTGTACTGATGTGACAGAAGTCCAGGCAGGCCTTTGATCTGAGACCCTCCCTCCTGGGCATTCACGTCCCTTGCTGCTCTACCATGCTGCTTCTGTTCTGGAGTGGCTGTTCCCGTTCCGTGCATGTGACGCAGGGAGATTACCTGAGCTTCCCAGAGTCGGAGAAAGAACTGCCATTGAGCCTGGACAAAAGGTCTTGTGACCTGATCACATCATGCCAAACTATAGTAATGACTACACTGGCCCATTTCCTTGATGGTCTCCTGAGCTCCAGGAAGCGTGGGTGCAGAATAGAGACTTTGTGCACCCCACTCCCTGCTGCTCCCCAGTGCTGAGAGCAGGGCCTGGAACGCAGAAGAGACTCCATAGTAGAGTCACATAGTAGAGACGCTAATGGGCCTGACCTCTCTTACCCTTAAAATAGAGAAATGTTTTAGTTACCAGCAACTTTGCAAAGTCTAAACAGGTGCATAAGAGTGTGCCATGGAGGTGGTTACAGCCCCACCACCCCATTTTGTTCCTTACCATTTCATTCTCATTTCTGTGTCCTTGTCTTTTTTTCCCACTCCTCGGGAGGGAACGAAGTCAGTGAGGTGGCATTTTGCTTCTTGTTAATCTGACAAGTGTCCTCAGTGGAACCAGACAGCCCAAGGAGACACACTGAATCTCTGGGCTCCTTCTTTCCCTCTCCCCAATAACCAAGAGCTTGCCCTGCAAACTACAGTCAGGGGAAATAAGAGGACACTCAAATATGCATGAAAAATGCTGCTGGTTCCTTTGTGACGTGACGAGAGCACAGCGGCAACTGAGTCAGGGCTGCACGGCTGCTGGCTCGGGAGAGCTGTCTGTGCTCTGGGGGCTCTAGGGCTGGTGGATGGTCCTACACTCCACCACCCCAAACTCTACCCATTATCTGCCTTACTTTCCAAGTCCTAGTTGCCTCTGACTCATCACTATCGGGAGCTGATTGCCCACAACATTCTATTCTCTCCTAAAAATTGCTGTAGTCTAGGGACTACAAAAAAATCCCCGGTCCGCAAAAAAAAAGAGCAGTCAGTCATATTGCCAAAAAATCACAATCAAATATGTATAGTTCCCATCATAGTGCTTTGCACATATTAACCATAAATACTTTCAATACGTACATGAAGAAATTCCTAGACATTAGAAATTCCTAATCTAAGGGAGTGATACATCTGATATCCATTTTGATTATTTTAATTTTAGTGACAAAATATTTTAAACATATGGAGAAGCACAGAAAATGAAATAATTTGTATTGTATATCCAGTGTCCAGATTTAATAAATTCTAAACTTTTGCCAAATTGTTTCAGACTTTTTTTTTTTGGGTACTGATGGTTGAACCCAGAGGCATTCTACCTCTGAGCTACACCCCCAGCCCTCTTTTCTTTTCTTTTCTTTTCTTTTCTTTTCTTTTCTGGGATTGAGCCCAGGGGCGTTCTACCTCTGTGCTACACCCCCGGACCTATTTTTTATACTTTATTTTGAAACCGGGTCTCACGAAGTTGCGGAGGGCCTCACTAGGTAGAGAGAGAGAGAGAGAGAGAGAGAGAGAGAGAGAGACAGGGAGAGAGACAGAGAGCTGAGGCTGGCCGTGAACCCGGATCCTCCGGTCTCCGCCTCCCAAAATACTGGGATTACAAGCGTGCGCCACCACGCCCGGCCTTTATTCTTTATTTTGAAACAGGGTCTCACTAAGTTGTGGAGGGCCTCACTAAGTAGCTGAGGCTGGCCGGGAATCCAGATCCTCCTGTCTCAGCCTCCTAAATACTGGGATTACAAACATGCGCCACCACGCCCAGCTTTGTTTCAGATTTGATAAAGAAAATCTTGCAGATACAGCCTTGATTAAAAAAAAGGAGCGGGGGGGGGGTGGTACTTTGGGAGGCAGAGACCGGAGGATCCAGGTTTGCGGCCAGCCTCAGCTCTCTCTCTCTCTCTCTCTCTCTCTTTTTCTCTCTCTACTTAGTGAGGCCCTCTGCAACTTCGTGAGACCAGGTTTCAAAATAAAGTATAAAAAATAGGGCCAGGGGTACTTCCGGGCGTGGTGGCGCACGCTTGTAATCCCAGTACTTTGGGAGGCAGAGACCAGAGGCGTGTGCGCGCGAGTGTTCTCTCTCTCTCTCCCTCTCTGTCTCTCTGTTACCGTTTGGAGCGATGCTGCGGGTTCTTGTTCTTAGCTAATTTAGAAAAAGTTAGCCAGAACTACTGTTGCAAGCTTGAACAAAGTTTTTATTATTACAGAGAGAAATGGGGGACAGAGTAAGCAAAGCACTACGCCAGAGGTGACGTAGTGGAGTGCCTTTAAAGTAAGACACTGATGCCTTTGAACATACACAATTTTTATAAGAATTATTATCTTTTGTTTCTTATCTCATTTAACCAATAGTCTTCTTTTTCCCACCAAAAGCAGGGGCAGATCAGCCAATTAAACCTTTTCTGCTAGCCCCCTTTGTTCATCCTCACAGAGACAGATAGGTCCGATATCACTGATTCACAAGTGTTGCCTGGTTAACGAGGTTAGGAAGCTGTATGTTAAAAGCCCGCTTTATTCTTTGTTTTTATTTTCATTAAAGTTCAAAGCATGTATATTGCACGCCTGTGTCCTTGGTGAATTCCCAGCATCCTCCCATCTCTGTCTGTTAGAAGTTACTTATTATGTTGAAAACTTATTTTATAATAAAGGAAAGAAAATAACAGGAATATAGTCTTTTAAAGTATCAAGGATTTGGGACTATAACTATTTTGTGTTATTAGTAATTAATATTGGGTTAATATAACTTGCTTTTTATTTCTTTAATGTTAGTCTTAGCTATTGTGAAAGCTTATAATTCTTTTTTAATTGCATGTGTCTGTGCTTATACCATTCAGTGTCTAGCTGGGCTAACAGCCAACTTTTAGCTGACCAAGGTCAACTTCGGCTGCAGCTCTCGGCTGACAACTTAGAGACAGAGAAAAGGATTTTATTGTCCTGCCTGAGTATGAGAGCTTGTTCTCATTATTAGCAATTGATACCTATCAGTAATCAATGCGAGCCC
>PVJS01055521.1:0-12621 GCA_004027185.1 Glis glis
TTTAAGCTGATTGGTCGGGCCCGCAGTACCTTTCTCAGGAATGTCCAGGATGGGTGGGGGGCCTGCTGACTCTGGTCAGAGTGACCTTGCCCAAATTATCTGGAATTCCAGACCCAGGTGTGCTTGACACCGATTGGCTGTTTCTAGGGGTTGCTAGGGACAAGATCAGATTAGCACACTTAATGGTTTCTACAGGGTATGGGGCAACAGGCTATAGAAACTTAACTTCTAAAAAACAGATACTTAGGCCTATTCTACTTAAAGCTTTAACTAAAGCCTGTCAAGGCTTCACTTTGGTTCTTCAGTATGGTACTTACAGAATGTCTTAGTGCATAAAACTTAGCTAAAGGACTTGGGATGTAGCTCTATGGCAGAGCACTTGCCAAGCATGTGACACTTAACACTTGATCCAGAATTTGGGTTCTGGGTCAAAGGAAGAAGAAAAGAAAAAGAACCATTTGGAGGGAATTCTTTTTTTTTTTTTTTTTAGGTACTGGGGATTGAACCCAGAGTCATTCTACCTCCAAGCTACACCCCCAGCCCTAGTTTTTATTCTTTATTTTGAAATAGAGTATCACTAAGTTGCAGAGGGCCTAAGTAGCTGAGACTAGCCACAAACCTGTGATCCTCCTGTCTCAGCCTCCCAAATAATGGGATTACAAGCGTGCGCCCAAACGCCCCGGCGAGGGAATTCATTCTTACTCATGGTGACATGCTTTGGAACACAACAGAGCTCCTCAGATTCAAGATGACCACACCTTTGCAGTAGGCACATTCCACTGCCTGCCCTGTCAGGGGAGTTTCTAGAGGAACTGCCATGCCCACTGACTCTGGAAGGGGATGGCCTCTGTGGCCAATAGCCCTGTCCTTCACCTCAGATGGACAAGTCGATTGGATCAGGCTTGGACACATGACCCCTAGTCAACCAATCCTTTGGCTAGCTAAAAAACATATTTTTATCTTATCAACAATTGAACAAGAATCCGAGAGGCCAGAGGATACTTAAGGAGAAAGATATTAAATCAAAGGTAAGATTGCCAGCCTTAGCCACACATAAGATGTATGAACAGAAGAAGTTGGCCAAAAAGAAAAAAGGGGAGATGTGTCTAGGAAAGCAGAGAGGAAGAGAGACAGAGAGGCCTTTGTTTCTACCAGCATCCCAGTTTCTACCCCAGTCCAGCTCTATTTCTTGCCCTGTGTTCTGAAAGATACCCCTGCTTCCCCTCCATCAAATAAATCCCAATAGACCCTTGATCTATCTTGAGTGGTGTCTGTTCTTTTTAGTCAAAAGATCCTCAGTTAAACAAATTGAATCTCAGTACTTCTTCCAGTCAAAGAACATTAGACCTGGAGTCATTGCTCCATGACTGACTGCTCCCTTCTCCTGCTTAGCAACAGCTCCAACGACTGGAGGGTTGACCCAGCCCAGTTCAGTCAGGGAATGAACTCATCTTGCTGCAGTGATGGGTTCTATCTCCCAGCACTGATGTGCTCAGGAATAGGCACTTGACCTAAGAGGGTCCAATCAGAGCAAATAGTCCTCATCTGTGTATTGTTAATACCAACAGTCAGGAGGAGGTGTACAAGAACTCCCTTGAATATTATGAAAGAAGTGTATGTGTCCTGAGGGAAAAAATTAAATACAGGAAAGGATGAAGAAGTAAATTAAAATAGCCTCACTGGTAACCAGGGAAAAGCCAAAGAAAATCAATGAGATATCACTTTTCATTTATCAGATTGGCAATTTTTCTCTCGTGATCAAGTGTTGGTAAAGATGTAGGAAATAGATACTTTAATAATTCAGTTGGATATATTGATTATTACAAGCTCTATGGAGGGCAAGTTGGCAGTATATATTGAAAATTAAAATTTTACAACCCCATAGTTCCTTCATATGTGCCTTGAAAAACCCTTTTGCATGTGTCCGTGGAACTGTGTTTAAGGCTGTTGACTGAAGCATTATTTGCAATGGGTTGTAATTGGAAACTCCCCAAATGTCCAGAATATATGCATAAAATATATAACTATAAGCCGGGCGTGGTGGCGCATGCTTGTAATCCCAGTACTTGGGAGGCTGAGATCAGAGGATCCGGGTTCGCAGCCAGCCTCAACTACTTAGTGAGGCCCTTCGCAATTTAGTGAGACCCGGCTTCAAAATAAAGAATAAAAAAATAGGGCTGGGGGTGTAGCCCGGAGGTAGAATGCCCCTGGGTTTAATCCCCAGTACTGCAAAAAAGAAAAATATATATATATATATATAAAACTATATATAATGACATATTATATATAGTCATAATAAACAGAAAGGAGTATATAGCTATATAATATATAACTATGTGTTATAATACTTATAATAATCTTAATTCTTATTATAATATCTGTTATAATAATCTTATTGGAAATATTATATGTATGTATGTATAATAAGGCCACACTATGGACTATCATTCTGTGGTTAAAAGGATAAAGATCCAGGTGTCATAACCCCCAACAGGACGTGTTGAGAGAAAAATGCATGTTGTAGAAAGAAATGAGTGGTCCAATGTCATTTATGTGGTTTTTGTTTTGTTGGGGTTTTTTCTTTCTTTCTTTCTTTCTTTCTTTCTTTCTTTTTTTTTTTTTTTTTTTTTTTTTTTTTTTTTTTTTTTTTTTTTTTTTTTTTTTTTTTTTTTTTTTTTTTTTTTTTTTTTTTTTTTTTTTTTTTTTTTTTTTTTTTTTTTTTTTTTTTTTTTTTTTTTTTTTTTTTTTTTTTTTTTTTTTTTTTTTTTGCTGTGTGTGTGCATGGTGCTAGAGATTGAACCCAGGGGCATCCTATTTCCAAGCTATACCCCCAGACCTATGTTATTTTTTATTTGGAAACAGGATCTCGCTAAGTTTCTGAGGTTGACTTCAAACCTGTGATCCTCCTGTCTAGCCTCCCAAGTACTGGGATTACAGGCATGCACCACCATGCCTGGCTCATTTATGTTCTTTTGTTTGTTTGTTTTTGTGGTACTGGGGATGGAACCTAGGGGGCTTCTACCTCCTGGATATACCACCAGACCTATTTTTTATTGTTTTATTTGGAAACAGGGTCTCTCTAAGTTGCTGAGAGCCTAAGTTGCTGAGGCTGGCTTAGAACCTGCGATCCTCCTGTCTCAGCCTCCCAAGTACTGGAATTACAAGCGTGCGCCACCACTCCCCACTCTCATTTATGTGTTTTAAGAAGCCACTCACAAGCTGCAGCAACCTAGCAAGACCCTATTTCAAAAAAAAAAAAAATAAAAAGGCCTGGTAGTATAACTTGAAGGTAGAACACCCCTGGGTTCAATCCCCAGTACCACAAAAAAGAAAAAAAAAAGCCACTCACATAAAATAATGATTCTCACTTGTGTGTTTCTGCATATGCATGTTAATGCATAGGAGAAGACCCAAAAGGAGAGATGGGCAAGGGGACTTGGCTTACTTTTGCCATAAAACAGCAATTTTGAACCCAGGCATAGTGGTCCAGGTCTATAATCCCAGTACTTGGGAAGCTGAGACAGGAGGATCTCAGGTTTGAGACCAGCCTTAGCAACTTAGCGAAACCCTCTGCAACTTAATGAGACCCTGTTTCAAAACGAAAAGTAAAAAAGGGCTGGGGGTGTAGCTCAGAGGTAGAATGCCCCTGGGTTCAATCCTCAGTGCCAGGAAAAAATAAGTAAATAAAATAGTGATTTTTCATAAAAAGACTGTAACAACTGATGGGGATTGGGTTCGCATTGATTACTAATAGGTATCAATTGCCAATAGTGAGAACAAGCTCTCCTACTCGGGCAGAACAATAAAATCCTTTTCTCTGTCTCTAAGTTGTCAGCCGAGAGCTGCAGCCAAGGTTGATCTTGGTCAGCTAAAAATTGGCTGTTAGTCCAGCTAGACACTAATGGTAGCCCCCTGACCTTGTTAACCAGACAACACCTGTTAATCAGCGATACCTGACCTATCTGTCTCTGTGAAAATGAACAAAGGGGGCTAACAAAAAAGGTTTAATTGGCTGATCTGCCCCTGCTTTTGGTGGGAAAAGATGACTATTGGTTAAGCAGGATAAGAAACAAGAGATAATTAATTCTTATAAAAATTGTATATGTTCAAAGGCATTAGTGCCTTAATTTCAAGGCACTCCACTGCGTCACCTCTGGCATAGCGCTTTGCTTACTCTGTCCCCCGTTTCTCTCTGTAATAAAAAACTTTGTTCAAGCTTGCAACAGTAGTTCTGGCTAACTTTTTCTAAACTAGCTAAGAACAAGAACCCGCGGCATCGCTCCAAACGGTAACAACAACATATCAATTGTATAATTTTACATTAATAAAACTACATACACACAAAAGAAAATTTGGAAAACACATCAAATAAATAAAATAATTTCATACTTGTACATATGACTATTTTGTTTTTCTTAATTATGGCAATATTTAAATTTTTCAATTTTATTATGATCTCTTAAAGCAGAGATTATACTTTACCATGTTAAAGAAATTGTTGGCTGGATTTATAAAAAATTAATTTTTGATAATTACATGATTTTTATTTTGTGTGTGTGATAGGAAGAGTGGAGGAAGTTGTGCCTATTTCTTGTTATTCCTCTAGTCAGATAAGGTCTCTGTAACAAATCTCTACTATGGAAAGGGAAGGGGTAAGCCCCACAGATCTCACATCTTGAATTATATTGTTTAATGTCTTTACAAAAGTCCCTAGAAATTAATTTACTTCGCTAGTATCCTAATACTTTATTCCTATTCAGGACAGAGTCCTTTGGTTTAAAGTGTGTTCACATATTATGATGCAGGAGTAATTGATTACTTCTTAAGCCATACTGTGTTTTTGAAGGTAATTTGCACAAATGCATTTGTATCTGTTCTCCAGTATAGAAATGGAAATTATTTAAGGAGGAATAAGCTTGAAAAACTTCAATCAAGGTTATATTTTATATGCAGATGCTTGATTCTAGAATTTGAATAGTGATGTACTTTTGTAAGTTTTACTTGGATAAAAACGAATGATGGTTTTCTCTTGTGTGTAAATGTTATTTATTTAGCATAGACATTAAAGATAACTTTCGGGAAAATGACTTGCTTGAGACTAATAAAATCCAAAGTGCCATTTAGAACTTGAAAAATAAATAAATAAATAAATAAATAAATAAATAAATAAATAAAATAACCTCCAGCCCCACCTCAGTTGCTAGCCCTGGTCCTTCCAGTCATTCTGGAAAGGGTCTGTTCAGGCCACTCAAAGCATGCCCATCAGGCCAGCAGCTCCCCTTCAGCCCACAAGGGATTCTAGCACATTGGACCCAGCAGAACTCTTATTCCAAATAGTACCTTGACCCACAAAGGTCATGGAGCCCACCCACCATTTGTGATTCAGAACATAAAACGCTAAACAAAGTTCTGAATTTTCCCATGACAACTTCAATGCTTCCTTTTAAGCAGTGAATATCAAAATCTTCCCAAACAAATGCTTCCCACCTCCCTTTCTTAGTTTGGGTGTTTGTTTTGTTTTGTTTTGCTTTGCTTTGTCGGGGTTCTTTATGTTCCTGCTTCTTGGTGCCCTAACCCACACATAGTCTGCCTCTTGACTAATCCAGCAACGCTTCTTTCCTTACCCCCAAAAAAGACTGTGTTTGCAAAGACACACCCCATTTGCTGCCCCCACCCGCTCACATCTATTCCTCCTGTCTCAGTCTTGCCATTGTGTCCAGGGCAGGCTGCAGAACAATGAATTCTTAGCAGATGATGGTGTTGCCCTGTCTCCACGTTCTGAGCCAACCCCAGTTATGTGTGGCATCCGGGAGTCAGCACTTTGTAGGCTTCTGTGACATTTGAGAGCTCACATCCCACTTCTTCCAGCATTTGGAGAAGAGAGGACAGAGGGCTGCTCTTGTCACCACTAATGAGCTCATCCTTCTCTGAGCAGCAATAAGAAAGATAAATTTCACTCCACAAATCAGGAAGCCTAACTTCATGAAAAAGCACACATTCCCCGGCTACCTGACCGCCGGCTGACCTTTCCAAAAAAAAGGAAAAGTGGACTGAGGCCTTGTCCCTAGAAAAAACGAATCGACTGAACAGGAAAGACACTTTTGCTGAAACAAGCCCTTCATACCATCCACCTGCAGCCTTTGATTTCTATATGCCTTCCAATGTCACAACATTTTTCTTTTCTGCCCTTTTGGGTCTGAAGTCACACATTTCTGGGAACCTTTCCCAACTTCAACACTTGGTGCAGTGTAACCATATGCAAGTCACTTCACCACTCTGAGTTTCCGGTTCCCAATCTGGACTGGGAACACTATGTCCTATCTCTTTTGCATCGTCAAAAGGGTTCACTTTGTAATTCTAGTGCAAAAGGCCCCTCAGCCTTACTCACTACCCAACTCAAAACAGAGGCTGCCTAACTGGTAGGTAAATAGTGCCATGGGATTCTTGGCTGGGCTGTTCTTGGGAGGCCAAGTCAAGGAAGGGTGTAATATAATGTAACAGCACAGGTTCCGGAGAGCTAGACTTCCTGGGTTTAAACATTCTCTCCACCACCTTTTAATGGCAGAATGATTCTCCAAATCCTAGCCCCTTCCAATTAAAAGTGGGGAACCGGAGAGAACCATGCTGGGTAGGATTGTCATGAGGAGTAAAGGAGAGATGTACTTAGCACAGTGCTTTTGATAAGATTTTGATTCAGATTGGATCTCGGCTCTTCTTATCTTGGTGTTTATTTGGTATGCACCGTGAGTACACTGCTAGAGAACAGAATCATTAGATACATCCACAATAAGACCACACGTTCCCTGGAGAAGCATCAGGTGGAAGAAGACTGTCAAAGTTGAGATGGCAAAGCTGGGTGTGGTGGCACAAACCTGTAATCCCAGTACTTGGGAGGCTGAAACAGGAGGATTGCAGATTCAAAGCCAGCCTCAGCAATGTAGTGAGACTTTCAGCAACCTAGCGAGACCCTGTTTCAAAAAAAAAAAAAACAGAAAATAAAAAGGGCTGGGGGTGTAGCTCAGAGGTAGAATGCCCCTGGGTTCAATCCCCAGTACCACAAAAAAGAAAAAAAAAAACTTGAGATAGCAGGTAATGGATTAACCAGGGCTCCTCAAATTACAAGTGACAGATATTCAAGTCAGTTTTCATTAATTTTGGTGAAAGGAGAATTATCAGCTGCTGTGGCAGGGTTGGAGCTGGCCTGGAGCATTCCCAGGCGTTAGGGCCCTCACTCCACTCCTCCCTCAGTTCTACTTCTCTCTGGATTAGTCTCATTCTCTCCTCCTACAGATGGCTTCCTCTACACAGCAAGAGGAGAAAAGCTTCTCTCCCCCAGTATCTGCATGTAAAAGCCAGGGAAAGATTCTAATTGACCCTGTTTGGATTATATGCCCATCCCTGGACCAATCACTGTGGCAAAATGGCTAGAGTATCCTGATTGGCCAAGCCTAGGCTGTTCCATTCCTTTGGTGGGTGCCTGTCTACCAGAACCACACAGAGTGACGGTTGGTCCATTCCAATGATAAGAGATGATGTGCTGTTACCAAAGAGGGAGGAGGTCAGGGATACTGAACACATCATCAGATGGTTTGTCTAGGCAACACCAAAGGATATTTTATTTCCTTTCTTTTTCCCCACATTGAAGGTTCTACTTTATTACAAAACACATTTCCAATCCTTGAAACATCATCTGTTCCAAATTTGAGTTAAGCATTTACTAATATGTAATATCTAATGCAATACTAATATGTAGCATTCCCAACAAAAATCATCCCCAAGTTAAGAATGTGGGGAAAGTATACTATATGTTATTAAATACCAGTTACTTTCCAATTCCATCAGGCCCACAGCAATCAGCAAAATCAGTCCTTTTAAATTCTTCAGACTCTTTTGTTAAATCTTCAAAGCCATTTTCTACAATGGGGAAGAAATGGATATCCCCGCTGCTTTTCCACCTCCACGCAGCTGTGGTTCCTGCTGGAGTGCAAACGCTCTCAAGTCATCGATTACTTGTTCAACAAGATGCCTTTCTCTGTTAAGGGTCGAAGGAGGCACATCATGGGAGGAGGCCTGGGTTCCCATGCTTATTCTTGGTTCCCAGAACTCCTTGAGTATTTTGGTGGTTTTGCTGATTTTTTTCTGGAACTCTTTAGTCTCCTCAGAGTAAAAATCTTTACCTGGAGCACCACATCGCGTTACCGTTCTTCGTGCTGTGCGTGCTGTGAGCCCATCCTGGTTATAGGACTGCAACTGGCCTGCTGCATTTTTGTAGCTTCCGTGTCTTTTGCTGTGTCAAGGGTCCTATTCCCACCTTTTCCGTTGGGTGATAGCATTTCTGACTCTTGCAGGATTCTAGAATGTCCTCCTTTCATTAGAATATCCAGTAAACAACCTGCCATAATATATAGGTAAGTTTGGCATGTCACAAAACAAAAACAAACACAATCTGAATACTGAAAGCACTAGGAAGCTCAGAGTCTCCCCCATAAGTTCAATGAGTTAAGTCTGACCCATCTTTGCTGATAGTTGTCAATGTGGAGTTATCGCACGCTGGGTAAGAATTGTAGGGTCCACCATAGGGTAGAGGAAGGGGTTTGGGGGAGGGAGAAGGGGAGGTAATGGGGAATGAAATTGATCAAAGCAAATTATGTGCATGTACAAATATGACTCAATGAAACTCACTAGTCTATATAAATTATTATGTACCAATTTAAAAAAAACTGTAGGGTCTGCGATTCAAATATCACACTGGACTAACAGGATTACTTTGATCTTCTTAGAACCTCTGCAAGATAGCTACCCTAGCCTGAAGCCATTGAGTTGCTGTCCCCAGTCTTACAGGACGGTGACCTGGTTCTCCCACCACAGAATCCCCAGAAGGGAAATAAATATCTAAGTTTTGTTGATCAGGTGATCTTTTTTTGTTGTTGTTTTGTTTTGTTTTTGTTTTTTGTACTGGGGATTAAACTAAGGGGCATTCTTTCTCTGAGTAACACCCCCAGCCCTATTTTACTTTTTATTTTTTGAAACAGGGTCTCTCTGCTGAGGCTGGCCTCGAACCTGAGATCCTCCTGTCTCAGCCTCCCAAATACTGGGATTACCAGAGTGCACCACCACTCCTGGCAGCTGGTCTTCTTTCAGACTCAACTCACCACAGATGCCTGCTGGTCATCTTTCCTTGTATCCTGTAAATGTGGAGCCAGTCTACCCCTGTCCTATTTTTTTTTTTTAATGGAACTGGGGATTGAACCTAGGGGCATTCTGCCTCTGAGCTACACCCCTAGCCCTATTTTATTTTTTATTTAGAAACAGAGTCTTGCTAAGTTGCTGAGGCTCAACTCGAACATGCAATCCTCCTGTATCAGCCTCCCAAATACTAGGATTACAGGCATGCACCACCACACCTAGCCCCCGTCCTATTTTTAAATTTTTGCTTTACATGTCTCTTTACATCTCTAACTTCCTTTTTCACTTTCCTTAACGGGAATTTTGAAGACTTCGGCATCAATATCTACAGGATCTTCTTTCTCCTTCGGCCTACAGCCATGGTTAGCCAGTCTCCGCAGAGTGTCCAATTCATCTTCCTGCTCTCCAGTCTTTTGTGAGCCTGCCATGGAGTCTTCCCACTGACTTGGGCTCTGTGTTTGGCCCAGGTGAGGACTTTCCGTACTTCAGTGCAGTAGCCCCTTGGCAACATTCTAATTGCTCTTTTTTGTTGGAAAGCATGGTTTTAGTGCACATTGTATCTAAATCATCCTCTGGTGCTTTCTGTACAGTGGCAGTCATTAATGTAGGTGTGCCTTATAGGAACTAAAATCACTAATGTTTAATAATTATTTAGTAGTCAGGAGCCACAGGAAATGAACAGAAAGCTCTGGGTCCTTTCTCTGCAATTCCTTCATCTGTTGACTCAAAATTTCTGGAAGGGATATCTGTTATCTTTATTGCTTATCTAGAGAGCTTTCAGGAGGCTTGTTAGGGGTACAAACCCCAAACTTATAGGACCTGACCCCAAAAGCACTCTGTTTCATTCTCCATAGGGTGTGTCTATGTGTGTGTGTGTGTGTGTGTGTGTGTGTGTGTGTGTGTGTGTGTGTGTGTTACTGGGGGTTGAATCCAGGGGTGTTCTACCTCCAAGCTATACCCCCAGCCCTATTTTATTTTTTATTTTGAAATAGGGTCTCATAAAGTTGCAGAGGGCCTTGCTAAATTGCTGAAGTTGGCCTTGAACTTGCAATCCTCCTGTCTCAGCATCCCAAGTATTGGGATTACAGGCATGTGCCACTGAGCCTGGCTCCTACAGGGTCTCAATCTTGCTTCATCTTATCCTCCTTTACTCTTCCTCTCTCCCTACCTCCACCTTTCCCTTTGTCTAGGAACAACTTTCTCCTTTCTCTTTTTCCATCATTGCTTGTCATGGTCATTTTGGTCCTCTAAGTGTGTCTTGACTTGCATACTGAAGTAGAGTGGACTCAAAGTCCAGTGACTAATGTTCTTCTAGAAAGAGGAAAAGACATGCAGAGACCCACAGAGGAGAACGCCATGTGGGGACGAAGGCAGGGATCAGAGTGATGCCACCATTAGCTAGGATGCTGAGGACTGTCATGATCAGAAGCTGAGAGGGAGGTGTGGATCCAATTCTCCCTCGAAGCCTCCAGAAGGACCGGCCCCTGACCTCGCCTTGATGTCTGACCCCCAGCCTCCAGAGCGCCTGAATTACATGCTCCATCCTCATCCCTAGTAGAGAAAAAAGCCAACAGGTGTTGATTGTGATGGCGGCTACACAATCTGTGACTCCTACACTTTAAATGGGTGAACTACATGATATGTGAATTGTATCTCAATAAAGCTGTGATTTTAAAAACTGCATCCTCAGTCGGGCGTGGTGGCGCACGCTTGTAATCCCAGTACTTGGAAGACTGAGACTGGAGGATCTGGGTTCGCAGCCGGCCTCAGCTACTTAGTGAGGCCCTCTGCAACTTAGTGAGACCCTGTTTCAAAATAAAGAATAAAAAAATAGGGCTGGGGGTGTAGCTCGGAGGTAGAATGCCCCTGGGTTCAATCGCCAGTACCACAAAAAGAAAAAAAACTGCATCCTCACCTGCCCGTGGCCACATCTCCTCCCACTTTCAGGACCAGTTTGAGAGGCTTGTCAGTGCAGTCCATGTGGAAGGGTGCATCCTACTCCTGATGCCCAGGGCTCACACACCCCACCAACCCACATTCCCTCCAGATCCGGGGGTGGGGGTGGGGAGAGAGTTTAAGGAACTGGCTCTCACAGTTGTGGGGGCTGGAAATTCCAAAATCTATAGGGCAAGCCACAATCTGGAAATTTCAGCAGGAGTTTGTGTTGTCGTCTTGAGTCCCAAGGTGGTCTGGAGACAGAATGTCTTCCTCTTCAGTCTTTTCTCTTAAGGATATCAACTGATGCTCACCCACAGTAAGGAGAGTAATCTCCTCTCTAAGTCTACTTACTTGAATGTTAAATCCCATCTTTCAAAAATGTCTTCTCAGCCAGGCATGGTGGTGCATGCTTGTAAGCCCAGTACTTGGGAGGCTGAGACAGGAGGATCACAGGTTCGAGGCCAGCCTCAGCAGAGGTAGAACGCCCCTGGGTTCAATCCCCAGCACCACCAAAAAAAAAAAAAAAATGTCTTCTCAGCCTCTGGTAACTCTCTACTTCTATGAAATCAAATTTTGTAGATTTTGAATCTGAGAGAGTACTACAATAGTAAGTTCCAAATAGTATTTGTAGATTCATATAGTATTTGTTCTTCAGTGCCTGGCTTATTTCAATTAGCATAATGTCCTCCAAGTTCATCCATATTGTCACAAAAGACAAGATTTCATTCTTTTTATGGCTAAATAGTATTCCATTATGTGTGTATGTACCACATTTTTTTCATCCATTCATCTGTTGATGGACAGAGTCATTCCAAATCTCGACTATTGTGAATAATGCAGCAATGAACATGGGAGTGCATCTACAAAAATATATATGTATATTAAGAGACATAAAGTATGCTATAATTGTTAGTTCTTTTATTATCAGGAACGGTCTCGACAGGATACATTGGACTTTAAGATACAGAGAAGTACATACCTGTAATCCCAGTACTTGGGAGGCTGAGACAGGAGGATCACAAATTTGAGGCCAGCCTCAGCAATTAGTGAGACACTCAGCAACTTAGTGAGACCTTATTTCAAAAAAATAAAAAGGGTTGGGAGTGTAGCTCACAGGTAGAATGCCCTTGGGTTCATTCCCCAGTAGCAAAAAGATAAAGTAAGTTAAATTAAATACAGAGAGATTTTGAAGTTCCTGAAAGCAATCTGAAATGTGAGGGTTAAAGCCAGGCATGGTGTCACACACTTGCAATCCCAGTACTTGGGAGGCTGAGACAGGAGGATCATAGGTTCAAGGACAGCCTCAGCAAGTAGTGAGACTCTCATCAACCTAGCAAGATCCTGTTTCAAAATAAAAATTAAAAAATAGGACTGGGGGTGTAGGTTGGAGGTAGAATACCCCCATTCAATCCCCAGTACCACCAAAAAGAAGTGAGGGTTGAGGGAAAAAGAAGGGGAGAGAAGGGAAGGAAAGAGGAAATTATAAAATGCCTCAAG
>PVJS01055522.1:0-12625 GCA_004027185.1 Glis glis
GGGAGAGCCCGGAGTGGAGGGGAGGCCACGGGAGAGTCCGAGCGGAGGGGAGGCCACGGGAGAACCCGGAGCAGAGGGGAGGCCAGTGCAGACGGCCTGGAGCCTCATGGAAGGCAAAGGGCTTGTACTATGGTCTCCGGCCAAATTTTACTATAGTCATAGAGGCAAATCAGGGACCAGCAGCCACAAAAGTCACAGACTGTGGAGAATTCAAAGAAACTCATTCAGGCTGGAACCAGGAGCAGGGGCAGGGGCTGGGGGGGGGGTCCGGAGAGGTGGGTGGGGCCTGGAGCTGGAGAGGGAGGGCAGGAGCTTGATGGGGTCACATTTGCAAGTAAGAGACACTAAGGCTCTGAGCTGGTCGAACTAGTCGTGCTTTTCATGGGACCCCTTCTTTCCGCCCCCAGAACACCTCCACCCCTGCCAGCCCCCAGGCTGAGCAGTCTGCTCATCTGTGGGGCTCAGCCCAAATGCCACGTGTTCTAACAAGTCTCCCTTGACTCGCAGAGAGGCAAGTGCAGTCTTGCTCTACCTGGACGCCACCACCTGAGGACGCCAAGCAGGGGCCCCAAGGGGCCCTCATCATGGCGCCACCCTGTCAGTTCCCACATTTTGTCTCACTGATCTCGAGGCCATCTGACCGGGCCCACATCCCAGGTATGGACGCAGAGACCCAGAGAGGGGAAGGAGTTTGCCCCAGACCACACAGCAATTGACAGCTGAGGTCACTTCAGAACTCCGTCCCCTCTGAGTCCAGAGTCCCCAGGTTCCTGCCATGGGGTTGGGGGGTGGAGAGAGTCAGGGTGTGGCCAGCCAACTCCCCACAGAGGGATAGAAGACTGGTCATTACCCCGGCAGGCTGAAGGGAGTGGGCAGGGGAGTGGCAGCGGGGTAGGGAGATTTATAATGGAAGTCTCTTGGATCAATTACTGTACTACTAGGCGCCTGACCTTGAGAGCTGGCAGGGCAGAGAGGCCGGGGGTGGGGGGGTGGGCTCAGAGCAGCTGCTCAGCCTCCTCCAGCAGGGGCGCCCCAGAACCAGGAGTCTGCCTGGGGGAGAGCAAGAGGGTCAGGACCTGGAGTCCCACTACCATGGCACGTTGATCTGTCAGAAGTGGACGTGGGAGGCCCAGGCAGGAGCATCTCACATTTGAGGCCAGTCTTGGCAACTTAACAAGACCCTGTTTCAAAAAATAAAAAAGGGCTGGGGGTGTAGCCCAGAGGTAGAAAGGCCCTGGGTTCAATCCCCAGCACCACAAAAAAAAAAAAAAAAAAAAGGGAAAAAGTGGTTAAAGTCTTGTTGGAATCAATAATCTCGTCCTCACTCTGCTTTCAGAGGGCCCCTCAGGCTAACTTTCTGTAAGAGTCAGCACTCTAGCCTCAGTCTCCCCACCTGCAAAATGGGCTCCTCCTTCAGCTCCACTGCCCTGTGAGGTACATGGTAAACAGGCTTAAAGATGGGCTCTGGGAGCGGGGTATGGTGGTGCATGCCTATAATCCCAGTACTTGGGAGGCTGAGACAGGAGAATCACAGGTTCAAGGACAGCCTCAGCAACTTAGCGAGACCCTGTTTCAAAATAAAAAGGGCTGGGGGTGTAGCTCAGTGGTAGAACACCCCTGGGTTCAACCCCCAGTACCACACACACACACACACACACACACACACACACACACACACACACGATGGGTCTGGGGCACATCCAGCCAGAATAATCATAGGTGTGACCCCAGAGGGCCCAGGTGGAGGGGAAGCCACCGTGAGGCTTGGGGACTTCCCGATACCATTGAGGACATGCCTGCCTCCTCGGGGGGACTGTGTCGTGGCCCTCAGTACCAAGGGCCTTTCTAAGGGTGTCCTGAGATCCTGGGGGGTAGGCACCCTGCCTGGAGCCCCACAGGGGAATGGAGAACTGTGAGCCCCGGGTGGGGCAGACCTCGCTTGCCCTCACAAGGTAGGCCCAAGCCAATGCCTGCTGGGATGTGGAGTGCTTACAACTGCATGCTCTCTTCTTAGCACCAAATGGAACTGGGAAGTGGGTGTGGAGGGGGGAGCTTTGCCGCTCTCCTCCTTCCCCCATCCCTCAACCTTCTCTTATTTTCCCAAAGACTAGAAATTCATTTGGGTTGATGGATTAAACAACTTCTAACATATAGTGTTAGAACCGTGACACACAGTAAAGACTTACCATTAGTGATTATTACTAATCATATTGCTATAATGCTCAGAGGAGCATTATATTCAAATTACAAATACCATAGACAGGAAAAACTGCTGCCAGTCAAGTACACCTTAGTATGAATTAGTTTTTAAAAGTCACCTGGCTTTCCCACTCACCCTATTCTGAGGTCAGCTAGTTCTGGAGTAAGAGTAATTTTGGATCTTGTTGTGTGGGAGGCATAATAAGGAAGACATGGAGCATCCGGTTTCAGGGAGCCGCCTAGGCCTTCTCGAATGGGTGGGGAAGGTGGAGGGTGGGGAGTTAGTGGCCCTTGGGACCGAGAACGTCCTCAGTCCTCCAGTGTCTGGTTTGAGAGCCAGTGGTGTAGAGCAGGCAGGAGACGCCTGTCCAGGCTGAACTCTTCCCTGGACGGGCAGGAGAGACGGGCCCCGGGCTGCGCGGCCACTGTGCTGGGTGTTGCTGGGGGAGGCTGGATAGATTGGGATGTTGGGGGAATTATGGGCAAGCAGAGTGGAAAATGAAGCCCTTCAGCTGGCAAATGAGTTTACCAGGAACGAGATGGGCAGAGGCTGTGATAAGAATGGCAATGCTAGGGGAGGCAAGCGGGCTTCCAAACAGGCCTGGTGGGTGGACAGCTTCGCCCCTTGCCCGCAGGAGCCTGCTGGGTAGCAGGGGCCAGTTAAGGCCCCCAGACCACCCAGCACCAAGAAAGCAGAGGGACAGAGGAGAGCCAGTGAGGCCTCTGGATTGACAAGATCTCACAAAAGAGGTAGGATGAAGCGAAAGCATGAGGGGCTGTGGTCAGATTTGCAAAGGAAATTCTTGGACAGCCTGGAGAACAAACAGGAAAGGCGGGGGTCCTGTAGCCATGCCCCCGCTCTTCCCTGAGAGCCAGCCCCAGCTCTGCCTCAAGGTGTGACGATGTTCTGTTGAAGGATGTTTGCCTGTGGAAGAGCCGCCCAGGGCCAGAGCACCTTTTGGTCTCAGTCTATGAGGCTATGAAATGGGAACAACAGTGCCTACCTTGCCATCTGAGACCCAGCGTAGGTCACCGCCCATTTCCCTGGCCAGCCGCCATCCCTGGGGTCAGGGCAGGAGGCGGTTCTTCTTTGGCCCCAAAGCTCAAACGTGGCTGGTGAACAGCCCGATGTGGGCCTCACACCACCTAGACCCTGCCCTTCCCCACCGGCGTCCCCCCTCTGCTTCCTTCCCCACAGGGGCTCAGCAAGCCAGGACGCTGGCCCCCTCCACACAGGTGGGAGTCACCTCTGGACCAACAACCAATAACCAGGTGACAGACGAACTTACACATGTCCAGCTCCTTACCCTATTGATCCAGGAGGATGCACGTGTAAGGTGCATGTCCCCAGCCTGCTGGGTCCCGGGGTGCCCGACACACGCACTGAGCTAGGTCAGCTTGGCAAAGGGAAGATGTTGCTGGCAGCTCCTGTCCCCCTCCTCAGCTGTCCCCACACCTGGCTGCTCTAGCTCTGCCCAAGGGGCCTCTGAGTACTGGGTGCAGCTCAGCCAGGCTGGGGCCGCAGGGAGCGAGAGAAGGGAGGAAGGATGGAGCTGGCTGGGGCCTTTGGGGACAGGAAACTTTCTGAGGGCTCTCACAGAGCAGGCAGACTGGCCAGGTCCCATCTGAGGAGAAATGAGCCAGCCCTCACCTTCACTGAACCCCAACCCTCTCCACCCTCTCCTAAGGCCCCCCACCTCTTGACCTCACTCAGCCTCTGCCTTCAAGACAAGGCCCCACCACAGTGCCCGGCCTGGGGCTCCACCCCTAAGCAGCAGCTGGGTGATGGGAGGCTGCCTGCCCTTCCGTGCCTGACGGTCTCTGCTCCAGAACTTGGGATAGTTTGGAGCCCAGGAACCCACGCCAGAGTTATCCCGTGTGCCTGCTCCCTCAACTCAACCTCATATGTGCACACATGTGTGATCACACCCAGGGCATGTGTGACAACACATACACACAGATGATGCCAATATTACAACAGTGGACCCCACTCAGGATATACTCTGTGCTAGGAAAAAGACAGGTCTCACAGATGGGTCTGCACATGCGCAGAGGATCTAGGACAGACAGGTCCCCATGGGTGGGCAGGCAGCAGTGCAACGCACACTCAGAAGGCAGGACCCCGCCTTCGGGGGAGCTGGGGGTGCCCGAGCCACCACACACACACACACACACACACACACACACACACACCTGACAAGCTTTTTAAGGATCTTTCTCACCTCTGTAAACACCAAGTCCTTGGCTAAGGTTACCCCAGTGGCATCAGGAAGTCCTTCCTTATATCTAGCTTAAATCAATTATCTATTCTTTCACTCAACAAACATTCCATTCCTGACACCTGTGGTCATGCCCTAACAGAAGGAGAGATGTGTTGGGTTCCCTGAGAACTATGGTGGGCAAGAAGGAAGTGGCTTTGGTGTTTACAGGGGTGGGGGGTGTAGGGGCTTACAGGGTCCTTGGGTGGCTTACACCATGGTAGTTTCCTAGGGTCCAGTTTTCCCAGCTAAACAGGAAACCCCATCACTCCCTCGGTCCCCCCAGTCCACTGGGTCTCCCTGACTCCCTGGGGGTGGAATCCCACCCTGCATTGTGGCCTATCTTGGAGACCCACTTAACCGCTCAGGGCTGAGCCAAGTCCCACTCTGAGCTCCATCGGAACTGGAAGTGACCTCTGTAGTTGTCCCTCTGCCTCCTCCTCTCAGGAGCCCTTTCCCTAGACATCCACCCAGACCCACCCCACCTGCCTGGAACACCACCATTGGGCCCTCCTCTGCGACCACACTTTCCCTGCATGGGGTTGCTACAGGCCTCCCTGAGCCCCCAACCCCCAGGGGCTGAAGCTGGAGGGGCCTGGGGCCTGGCTGGGGCGGGGGGATGCTCAGGCCCCAGAGTGAGGGCACCTGGACAGGGAGGGCAGGCGGGCAAGCCTGGGGTCAGCTTCTGCCTTCAGACCAGTTTGCAATGCCGAGCATCTGCTGGGAAGGCGGGGAGAGGCCCGGAGCCCTCCCTGGGAGAGTGACCCAGATTCTCTCTCTTCTGCCACACAGGAGTCGTGTGTGTGCGCGCGCGTGTACTGTGCGTACACTTCCTTAGCCCTGGCAGGCGGCGGGTGAGGAGGGAGGAGGCTTGCTGGAAGCTCTGGGAAATGAGAGAATCCTCCCAATCCCTGGCCACTGTCACTAATAGCTGAAATATGCTCTTGACAGCAAGGTGCAAAGCCCTGGCGCCTCGGGCCTGGCCTGCCGCCAGGAGCTGGACCCCCAGGCTTGGCTGTCTGGGAGGCCTCGGGCCTCAGGTCGTCAGGGCTGTGCCAGGCCTGACCGCACCTCTGGTCTTCCTGACAGCTCCTTTCTGGGCAATGTCTCACAGGTTCTCCTGGAGCTGCTCTGGGAGGCAGGGAGCTCCCCATCATGGGGACTGTACAAGTGGCAGGGGGAGGGTTCCTATCTGTCAAGATGCCATAGCAGACACTTGGGAATGGGTGGGGAGGGATATGCTCAAAACCAACAATGATCTGGAGCCCCCCTCCTGGCCTGAGCTGTCCCCTTGATGTCCACCTCTACCCACGGTGTCTGCCCCAGGAGCCCCCCACAAGTTAGCTGGACCTGTCCCCAGGAGGCCAGACCTCAGGACTCAGGGGAGCACTGTGAGGGGAGGCTGGGCCCAGGCTTGAGAGCAGTAGGTTTTGGAGCTCTTCCAGCTTGGGTGGGAGGAGGGGTGTGTGACCGAGGGACTGCTGGCTGCTCCCTGGGACAAATATAGAGTCGTCCTTCCAGGGCTGTGCTCCTTCAGACATGTGACCTCAGCTGTATGCACACAAATAGAGGCACACCCATGCACACATGCACGAGCTTGCACACAGGTGGGCACACATGTGCACAGGCATGTGCACATGAACACAGGCAGGAAGTGGGCTATTCTGGGTCCCATGTGTGAGAGGGATCATCCCGAAATCCACCCCTGGGTGTCCAAGCCAAATCCTTGGAAACCTCCCTGGCACTAAGACCCAGAGGAGGCTCGTCCGCTGCCCCCACTCTGCCCCAGGGGGCTCTTCACTCTCTGGCCAGGCCTTCCTGTACCAGTCCATGCATGCTGGACACCCCAGTTCTGCTCTGAACCCTGAGAACAGGGCCCTGCTCCTCACTGAGGACTGTGATATCCCACCGAAGGTCAGGGGTACCACATGCTCACCCACTGCCTATCTAGGCCTCAGTCTCCCTCCTGCCTCTGGGAGGAGTTGCTGCGAGGGCTGGGAGCGCTGAGAACGGAGAGGCTGGCACTGATGGAGGCAGCCATGGCTACTGCCAAGCCAGCCCCAGCCTAGAGCATCTGGTCCCTGAGCCCATGGCAGCCCCAGCTGGGCAGGCATCCTTTGTGCTCACGCATTCCCTCCACAGCTGCTGGGGAACGCCGCCACCCACGGGTGCTGACCTGCCCACAGCTCAGCCTACCCCAGGCAGGAAAGGAGTGGCACTGAGGTGGCCACCTCCAGCCTGCCCTGCAGCGTGCCCAGGGTCTGCCTCTCAGACTCGAAGTCTTTGCGTAGCTGCTTCCTCTGCCGTGATGCCTGTCCCTCTCAATCAGCCAGAACATACCTGCTTTCCTTTTTTTTTTTTGTACTAGGGATTGAATCCAGGGGTGCTCTACCTCCCAGCTACACTCCCGGCCCTTTTTTATTTCTTATTTTGAAACAGGGTCTAAGTTGCTGAGGACCTCACTAAGTTGCTGAGGATGGCTTTGAACCTGCGATCCTTCTGTCTCAGTCTCCCAAGTACTGGGATTACAGGTGTGCATCACTGCGCCCAGCTCCTTTTCCTCAATGAGTCTATTCAAATATTTCCTCCTCTGTGCAGCCTTCTCCTCCACTCCACAATCTCCACATGGGGCTCTGGTGCTGCCTCTGCTGGGCAGCTTCCCCTGCACCATCCAGGTCTGGTCAAACTTCCATCTCCAGTAGACTATGGGCTCCCCACGGAATGGCCAGGACCTGCTCCTGGTGGAGGAGGGTGTGGCGGGGCAGAGGGGCCTTTCTCTCCAGCTCAGCCTCCTGCTTCTCCTTCTCCCCGCTACCCCCCCCCAGCCTAGTCAGTGTGACATTAATGGGCTGACATTAATAAGCCACGGCTCCTCCACTTGTCTGCCAGATTGGGCCTCGGCCGTGGAAGAATCGCTAATTACAGACACAATAAGGAAATATCAATGATGGGCGTCAATATTATTGCCTCCCGCATCCCTGTCTGTTTATTTGGAAATGAAAAGAGCCCCGGGGCCAGCTCTCCAGGACTCTGCTGAGTGGCGACAGAGGGGAAGAGAGCTCCCTGTGGAGAAGGGAGCACCCTGAAGCTTGAGTCATTCAGGCAGGGTCCCCCCACCCAGGACCCAGGGCTGCTGCTGAGCACAAGGGAGGAGGCGCTAGCGATCTTGCTCCCTGCTCTGGTTCTCCAAAGACTTCAGCCACCTCGTCTTGCCTCTTTGGGCCTCAGTTTCATCGTCTGTCAAATGGATACAATAATTCTAGTCCTGCCTGTCATGCAATGTGAGGGAGTGAACGAGCAAGGTGCTAGTTAGCAGGGTGTCCCCTGGTGCGAGTGCAGCATGGGCTGCAGCACGTGGGTGGGGTAGCTAAGGAACTGGAGGCACCAACCAAGGGACAGACGTGTCCTAGCTCAATGAACTCTCAGAAACAAAGATCTGCTCCCCACAACCCCATGGAGCACTCAAAATGTGATGGGAAATGAGCAGGAGGTAAAGCCAGAGAGAAGAGAGGCAGAGAGTGACCCAGCCGCGCAGCACGCCAACTACCGTTTGGTAAACCAGAGCCCCTCGGCCCATGAGGACTTGCGAGGCTTCCAAACCGCAGCCCAGGCCTGGCACGCAACACCAACCACAGGCTGAGCTCAGGCAGGGTAGCCCTTTGTCCACGGAGAGAACTCTTAGAGACCCACACCCCGAATCCAAGGAAGAGGGGCTCGGTTGAGAAACACATTCAGAGACAGCCCAGGGAGCATGCAAAAAGCATGCGTGTGTCACAGATGGACGTGTGCATAAGCAGTGCATTCAGGACCACACTCACACTGCCAGACTCTTAAGTGTGCATGCACAAAGAGCCAAGCACACACACACACACACACACACACACACTACACAGACATGTGGAAACACACATATGATATGGTCTCTTTCTCTCTCTCTCTCTCTCTCACACACACACACACACACACACACACCGAGAACACACACACACATGTAGAAACACACATATGATATGGTCTCTTTCTCTCTCTCTTTTACACACACACACACACACACATCTAGAACACACAGATATGTGGAAACACACATATGATATGGTCTCTCTCTCTATTACACACACACACACACACACACACACGCAGATATGTGGAAACACGCATTTGATATGGTCTCTTTCTCTCACACACATCCAGAACACACACACATGTAGAAACACACATATGATATGGTATCTTTCTCTTACACACACACACACACACACACACACACACACACACACACACACACATGCACGCATGTGCATGTGTGCACAGCATCTGAGACCCAAAGCCGGGTTCTTCCTAGCCCTTGGGAACCTCTCTCCGCTGAGAAGGAAATAAAAAGCCCCATGCAGCCTTCAGGCACATGCGGCTCTCAAGCCGTGGCCAAGCCAAGCAGCAGCGATTTGGCTGGCTGGGAAGTGAAGCCCAGCGTGGCCTGAATATTTCACGGGAGATTTTGCTTCACAGAAAATCCCTTCTTCGCCTCTGTGCATGTCAGGGTATAATTACCCATTAGGTAGTGGAGCAGAAACCTGGGGGATGCACACAGGGCCCAGCTGGGGCCCTCGCTCTGCCTCCGCCACAGGCCTGGTAGCACCTGGCAACACCTGTCCCATCTTTCACCTGCCCCGTCAGGGTGCAGAGGGAGGAGAGCTGGGTGCTGCTTCGGGACATGCAGGGTCACCTCTGCCCTGGGCTCTCACTGTCTGCTGGCAGTCAGCTGAGGAAGGGCTGGTCTCCTCACCTTTTCTCCCCTACCTCCTCTCCCCCTTCTCCTTTCCAGCCAAACTGTTGGTGGCTCCTGAGTGAAAGACACAGAGAGAAGGAAAGTACCAGGAGGGAGGGAGGACATCTCAGCGGGTTCCAGGAGGGCTGATCCAGAAACTCGCTCCCTCACTCCTCTGACCCTAGAAGATGCCCTGGAGGCTAACCTAAGCTCCAGGCATCCCCGCCGGGGAGCCCTCGGGACCCACCCGACTCAGGAACCCTCCTGGCTCCCATCTTCCCTGTGTTCCTCTCCATCCCTGTGCAGTAATCAAGGGCTAAAGACTCAGACTCCTACGGGGGCCCCAGAGTGGGCAGGCCTTCAGGACTAGAGGGCACCCCTTGGCTAATGCACACACCAAACCCCATTTCCTGAGCCGGCAAATCCATTCCTTAGAATAGACCTAAAAGAATTGAGAGAGCGGGTTCACACAAAGACTCAGGCATAAATGTTCACAGCAGCACTATCTATAATGGCTCCAAAGTCAGACCTACCAGGATGCCCAGGAAGGAAGGGATAACAATGTGGTAAACCCATACAATGGACCATTGTCCAGCCATAGACATGACGAAGTACTAGACATACTACAACATGGACGAACCTTAAAACTTTCATGCTAAGTGACAGAAAGCAGGCCTAAGAGACCACATATTGTAGGACCCTGTTTATAGGAAATGTCCAGAATAGGAAACACCAAACGGGGAAAGTGAAGTAGCAACAGTGGCCAGGGCCTGGGGGAGGAGAAAATGGGGGGGTCATTGCTTTTTGGGGTGGTGAAAATGCTCTGGAATTAGACAGTAGTGATAGTTGCACAAGTTTGTATATATACTAAAACCCACTGACTTGTACACTTTAAAATGGTGAATTTTATGGTATATAAATTAAACCTCAATTTTTTAAAAACCAAAATTTGTTCAAAATGGAACAAAACACATCCATAAGCCACATCCCTGTCCGAGGCCTCTAATTTTTAACTTCTAGTTGACACACTTGTCCCCTCACAAGACTGGAAGCTTCTGGGGGGGCCTACCTGAGGCCCAGATGGTCCCCAGAGCGCCTTCCCAAGAGCAGGCCCTGGAGCCACAACAGTGACCACAGCACCACGCTGCCCAGGCCAACTGTCCCTCAGGCCGGCTCAGGTCCAGGTCTCAGGTCACTTGCCCTGAGGTCACGTGGTAAGCTGGAGAGGAACTGGGAAAAGAAGCCAGGCTCTCAGGCACAGCGTGACCTTGGGCAGTCGGTGGACAGAGCTTCCTGCCTCAGGGCCCCCAGGTTCCCTGGTCCTCAGAACCAAATCCACCTGCTGGATCTGGCTTCAACCCTCTCTGTCAGACAAGCACCAGCCCTGCCCCTCCAGCAGGTCCTGTGTGCCCATCTCCCTCCAGCCTCTGCCCACAGTGCCCCTTGCTGGCACAGTCTTCTCCTCCCAGAATCCTGCTGTATCACTAGGGCCCTCCTACAGGGCTCTCTCCCCAGATGAGCCCTGCACACCTTTAGGAGGCCATGCTCCTGGCTGCAGGGCCACCGGGGACCTGCCAGACTCAGCTAGAAGCAAGGTGTCAGGTGTCTCAGAGGCTGTGTCAGCAACTGTGTAAGTCCAGGGTTGCCTGGCAGGGGAGGAGAGGGGAGGACAGAGGGGAGGATCAGGGGGAGGAGGGACGCTGGTCTTAGTTCCAGAGGTCCTGGGAGACTCAGGCGGAGTCCAACATAGTGAGGAGGCAGTTGGGCAGCCAGTGACCTTTAGACAGATGATGACCCCCAAACGGCACCTCAGTCCTCCGGAGCAGGGTGAAGGGTGGAGCCCCAGCTTTAGACAAGCAGTCTACCACCCCCCTACCCCCACCACCCCCTGCACAGTGGCAGGAAGCAGCAGTGGGGTGGGAAGGCAGTATCCACTGGCACCGATCTGTGCCTCCAGACGGGTCTCAGTTCAGCTGCCCTCTTGGAGGACCTCCAGGGTCAGGCTCAGTCTTGATCCTGTGCATACTTGAACCTGACCCTGGCAGGGTCCACCGGCCCTCAGAGAACTAGAGGAGGCTCCAAATGACTCATCTTCTCTCCTCCTCCTCCTCCTCCTCCTCCTCAGGGAGGGGTGACAGATCCGGTCTGTGGGTGCCCCAGCTCTGAGTGACTGCTGGTAGCTGGGCCCAGGGTGGCTCATGGGCAGGTGGCTGATTATCTGACCTTCCTGAGCCCAAGCACCTCGCACGCCTCCTCTGGTATCGGATGCAGCAGGTGTCTAATGAATGCCAGATCCCGCTCGGAGCCCCAGCCCAGGTCTCCTCAGAGAGCCCCCCCATGGATGCAGTGCCCCCTCCCTCTCTCCCACAGGGCTAGGGGAAGCTGTGAATTGCAGGTGCCTGCCCTGCCTTCCACCCTCCCTCCCTCAGGCCTTTCCTGACCCAGATGCACATCACAGCCCCCACCCTGTCCTCAGGTGGCTGTCAGCTAATCCCAAAGAGGTGTTAACTGATAATTAAGATGCTAACTTCCCTGCCAAGAGTATTTTGGTTTTAACAGGTTGATTTTGGAAATGGGAAAACCTCCAAGACCCAGCTAAATGGGAAACAGGGGCGCAGAGTGGGGTGCAGCGGTAGTCTGTGTCTAGAGTCCTTTCAACCTTTCTGAGCCCTCTCCTCGCCTCCCCCTTCACCCAGAAGGACAGGACGCAGGCATGGGAGCCAACAGCCTTCCAGTCTCGGTACCACAGCAATGAGGCCATGCCACCGGACAAGAGACGAGACCTCCCTGAACCTCCGTTTCCTCATCAGCAGATGGGGAAATAGCATACCAACCTTGCAGAACTATGGTACAAACTGACCAAGCTGACCGGTAAGTTCCCACGTGCCCGGGCGTACAGGAACCCCAAGACACACAACAGCTCTCAGGGTTCCTGGCTTCCCTTTGTCTCCTCCTGCACTGAGGGTAACTGTCAGCTTCCACTCCCTCTGCCCCTCACACTATGCCCCATCGATCAATCTGCGAGTCTCTTGTTTCACTTCCTAAATCACTCCCCATGAGAAGATCAATGGGATTGAACAGTGAGGCCCGGACAGACAGAAGTCTAAGGGGACATTTAGCAGAGGGCAGGAATGGAGTTCCAGTGCAGCAGGGAATAGGGCTGGGGGGTATAGCTCAGAGGTAGAACGCCCCTGGGTTCAATCCCCAGTAAAACAAACACACACACACACACACACACACACACACACACACACACACACACACATCAATTAGCTCTTGCAAGTCATTAAGATACATTTCACTGTCCCCCAATCACTGAGCCCAAGGCCACCTG
The DNA here is from genome assembly GCA_004027185.1 of Glis glis. Taxonomy (NCBI): domain Eukaryota; kingdom Metazoa; phylum Chordata; class Mammalia; order Rodentia; family Gliridae; genus Glis; species Glis glis. The sequence goes on from PVJS01055522.1 coordinate 12,557, forward strand.
TGACTTCCGTGTCACTGTTGGAATGGCCGCTCTTCACCTGCCCTTGGCTTCCAGCACACCTCACCTGCC
>PVJS01055523.1:0-12625 GCA_004027185.1 Glis glis
GGGGGGGGTTCCAGAGAGAGGCAGGGACAGGGATGGTGTCCCCCAGGTGAGGCCAGCTCCTGGGGGGTCCCAGAGAGAGGCAGGGACAGGGGTGAGGTCCCCCAGGTGAGGCCAGCTCCTGGGGGGGGGGGTTCCAGAGAGAGAGGCAGGGACAGGGACGATGTCCCCCAGTTCTTGGCTCTCCCCAGGGGTTGGGAGGAAGGATATCCCCGGGAGATGGGGGATGAACGGACCCACCCCCACAGTAAGGGACTGAGTAATGTCAGAGGAACAAGGGGGTCAGAATGCAGCTGGAACCAGCTGGTCCTGGCTTGGCCAAGTGGGCAGAGATGCCTCCCGTGGGGAACTGTGGGCAGAGGGCTCCATCCTGCAGGCTGAGCTGAGCTGCCCAGAAGCCACCTTGGGGACTGCACTGTCCCTCCCTGTCATTCACGGCACCTGTGTGGTGCTTGTCCCTGGTGAGACAGGGACACGACCAAACAGACCCACCCAGAAGCTTCAGTCTGCACCTCTTGTTCAGAGGCTGTCCTGTTCTCTGGCCTTCTGGAATGGCCTCAACAACCCCTGGGAGGAGGGTGGCCAGGGCCCTCTGGTGTCATGTCATCGCTGCATTTCAGGGGCGCCAAGAGGGTGGGACTTAGGGTTTTTTTTCCTTTTCTCTTTTTCTTTTTGGTGCTGGGGGTGGAACCCAGGGGCATTCTACCTCTGAGCTACACCCCCAACCCTATTTCTTTTTTTTTATTTTTTATTTTGAAGCAGGGTCTCATTAAGTTGCGGAGGGCCTCACCAAGTAGCTGAGGCTGGCCGCAAACCTGCAATCCTCCTGTCTCAGCCTCCCAAGTACTGGGATTACAAGCGTGTGCCACCATGCCCGGCTCTATTTTATTTGTTATTTGGAAAAAGGGTCTCATTACGTTGTGGAGGGCCTCACAAGGTTGCTGAGGCTGGCTTCAAACCTACAATCCTCCTGTCTCAGTCTCCCAAGTACTGGGATTACAAGCGTGCGCCACCAAGCCCAGTTCTGTTTTATTTTTTATTTGGAAACAGGGTCTTGCTAAGTTGCTGAGAGCCTCACTAAATTGCTGAGGCTGGTTTTGAACTTGCAATCCTCCTGTCTCAGCCTCCCAAGTACTAGGATTACAGGTGTGGGTCAACACAGCTGGCCAAGGGTGGAACTTATTATTATTATTTTTATTTTTATTGTTATTGTTATTGTTGTTGTTATTTTGCAATACCGGGGATTGAACCCAGGGGCATTCTACCTCCGAGCTACGCCCCCAACCGGATTTTTATTTTTTTATTTTGAAACAGGGTCTCACTAGGTTGATGAGAGTCTCACTACTTACTTGCTGACCTTGTGATCCTCCTGTCTCAGTCTCCCAAGTACTGGGATTACAGGTGTGCGCCACCATGCCCGGCCATGGGTGGGACTTATAACCAGAGTCACAAGGGCTTAGTGGGGTGGCTGCAGTGAAACCCCATCCCCCGCCCCAAAGGCCACAGCTGTGCCTCTGCTCACCCCAGACGCGGAACCGAGGGCAGCGCATGAAGGAGGGGGCCCACATCAACCGCTCCCTGCTGGCCCTGGGCAACTGCATCAACGCGCTGAGCGACAAGGGCGGCAACAAGTACGTCAACTACCGCGACAGCAAGCTCACCCGGCTCCTGAAGGTACCAGTCGCAGCACCCAGGCACGGGCACCAGGGGTAGAGCTGCCAGACCTAACACACGGAAGTTCAAAGCTGGGCATTGTGGTGCCAGCCTGTAGTCTCAGCACCCGGGAGGCCGAGGCTGGAGGGTCACTTGAGCCCAGGAGTGTGAGACCAGCCGGTGCAACACAGTGAGACCCTGTCTCAAAAGCAAAAACAGCCAGGCGTGGTGGTGCACGCCTTTAATCCCAGTACTTGGGAGGCTGAGACAGGAGGATCGCAGGTTTGTGGCAAGCCTCAGCTACTTAGTGAGGCCCTCCGCAACTTAATGAGACCCTGTTTCAAAATAAAGAATGAAAAATAGGGCTGGGGTGTAGCTCGGAGGTAGAATGCCCCTGGGTTCAATCCCCAGTACCGCAAAAAAAAAAAAAAAAGCAAAAACAGGGCACCCAGGTCCATTTGAATTTCAGATAAACTATGAGTAGAGCCTGGAGTGGTGGCACACGCCTATGATCTTAGTACTTGGGAGGCTGAGATCGGAGGATCGCAGGTTCAAGGACAGCCTCAGCAAGTAGAGAGACTCTCATCAACCTAGCGAGACCCTGTTTCTAAATAAGAAATAAAATCAAGCTGGAGGTTTAGCTCGAAGGTAGAATGCCTCTGGGTTCAATCCCCAGTACCACACACACACACACACACACAAACAGATAAACTATGAGTAAATTTGCTGTAGTTTAGTATACCCCATGCAATATTTGGGACATACTTATACTAAAAAAATTGGCAGCCCTAATCAAAGGGTGGGCAGCAAGGAGGGAAGGGAGCTGCAGCTGCCCCCCTCCAGGCTGGGGGTCCGAGGGAACCAAGAGCTATGCAGGTTTAGGGGCTTTGGTGGCACGGAACCCCTGGAGTGTGCTGCTTGGGGGCCACCCCTCTGTGCAGGGGCGCCCTTGGCCTTAAGTCTTAGAGACATCAGTGAGTGCACAGTCCTGCCTGGGCTCTGAGGCATAAAGTGGTTAAGGAACTTTCCCGCTAGTTAGTCCTGGCAGCAGGATCCCAACAGGAGTCTCCCTGGCCTAACCTCACAGCCACAGTGCGCATGACACTTACGTCAGCCTGCCATCACAGCTGCACCCATAGCTGGGGGAATCGGGGACCGTTGCAAAGACGGGGGTCCAAGGAGCTTCTGGGTCTCACAGCTGGAAATGGCTGGGCGGGGCTTCCTCCCTCCCTCCCGAGCTGTCTACAACATGTGATGCCCAGCAGCCAGGCCCCATGGTGTGTGTGTATGTGTGTGTGTGTAAGAAAGGAGACGGGGTGGCAGGGAGAGAGGGCACACAGGGAGCGTGTCACGCGCAGCCTGGCAGGAGGCAGCTCTGGGGAGCTGGCCTCCTGCTGACCCCATGCCCTGTCCCCCTCCCTGCAGGATTCTCTGGGGGGGAACAGCCGCACTGTGATGATCGCCCACATCAGTCCAGCGAGCACTGCCTTCGAGGAGTCCCGGAACACCCTGACCTATGCTGGCCGGGCCAAGAACATTAAGACCAGGGTGAGGACCCCAAAAGACTGTCCCTCGGGGGACATCTTCCTGAACTGACTGCTACCACCCACCCCTCTCTCTCTCTCTATGGAGCCAGTGCCACCGCATGGCGCCATCCCCAGTCCATCCCCTCCCCTCCAGCACCTGACTGCCTGGAAGCCCTGGGCTCCCTCAGGCCCTCCTCTCCTGTCCCCCCAGGTCTGGCCCTCCGCCTCTGCCCCATCTGTCTTCCCTTCCTCTTCAGTGTATACTCCGATCTCCACATTTTTTTTGTGTGTGTGTGGTACTGGGGATTGAACCCAGGGGCATTTTACCTCCGAGCTACACCCCCAGCCCACTTTTAATACTTTATTTTGAAACTGGGTCTCACGAAGTTGCGGAGGGCCTCACTAAGTAGCTGAGGCTGGCTGTGAACCGGATCCTCCGGTCTCCACCTCCCAAGTACTGGGATTACAAGCGTGCGCCACGACGCCCAGCCCGATCTCCACATTTTCAAAGCGCCAGGCCTAAGAGGCACCTGGTGGAGCCCTGACTCTGAGCTCTTTGGCCTGAATCCCCCTCAATCTCAGAACCAGGTGGCTGGTTGCTTCCCTTTATATAGTTTAGGACAGCAAGGCTTAGGGACATTTAGTGGTGGCCAGCTGGTCGGCGACAGTGTGGAGACTGGCCTGGGGTCTGCCTGGTTTTGAAGTTTGCACTCTTGCCCCCCAGTATACATGTTGGGACCCCACCACCTAGTACAGAGTCGTGTGTGTGTGTGTGTGTGTGTGTGTGTGTGTGTGTGTGTTTCTGGGGATTGAACCCAGGAGCGTTCTACCTCTGAGTTACACCCCAAGCCCTGTTTTATTTTTTATTTTTAATTAATTAATTAATTTATTTATTTATTTATTCATTTATTTTTTTTGCAGTACTGGGGATTGAACCCAGGGGTATTCTACCTCCGAGCTACACCTCCAGCCCTATTTTTTATTCTTTATTTTGAAACAGGGTCTTGCTAAGTTGCGGAGGGCCTCACTAAGTAGCTGAGGCTGACTGTGAACCCGGATCCTCCTGTCTCAGCCTCCCAAAGTACTGGGATTACAAGCGTGCGCCACCATGCCCGGCTTTATTTTTTATTTTGAAACAGGGTCTAGCTGAGTTGCTGACAGCCTCACTAAGTTACTGAGGCTGGCTTCCAACCTGAGACCCTCCCGTCTCAGCCTCCCAAGTACTGGGACTACAGGTGTGTGCCACCATGCCCGGCTGTACAGTCTATTTAAGCCTGTTTGGCTGTGGATGGCAGGGACCCGACACCTTAAGGCAGCTGCAGTGAACACTCAAGACCCTCCGCCCGCCACTGTCCCTGGGGCTGAAGCTGCGTCCGACCCTCCAGGATCTTGAGGAGGGAGAGGAAACACACTTTTTTGGTTTGTTTTGTTTTGTTATGCACCGGGGATTGAACTCGGGGGCATTCTACCTCCAAGCTACACCCCCAGCCCTTTTTATTTTTTGCTTTGAAACAGGGTCTCGCTAGGTTGCTCAGAGTCTCACTATGTTGCTGAGGCTGGTCTCAAACTTGCCATCCTCCTATCTCAGCCTCCCAAATACTGGGATTACAGGCGTGCACCCCCTCGCCCGGCTGGAGACACACTCCTGAAACAGTTCACTGATAGATCAGAAGGTTGATTCTAGCCAGTGAATGAGACCAGCCGCAGGAGCTGAGGAAAGACAGGGGAGGGGAAGGTGTGGGTGGGCTGATGGAACCTGGCGGAGCTTCTTGGGAATTCTCTGAAGAATGGAGAGAACATTCCGGAAGGTGGAAGCAGTAAGGGGGGAGGTTCCAAAGGGGGGAAAGAGATTGTGGGCACCGGAGAGCAGGATGGTTCCTTGACTAGTGCAGAGAGTGTTTATGTGGGAACAGTAAGTTAAAAAATGAAAATAAAAATAAAGTTGGGCGTGGTGGCTCAGACTTGTAATCCCAGTACTTGGGAGGCTGAGAGAGGAGGATCGCAGGTTCGCGGCCAGCCTCAGCTACTTAGAGAGGCCCTCCGCAACTTAGTGAGACCCTGTTTCAAAATAAAGAATAAAAAATAGCCGGGCTTGGTGGTGCACACTTGTAATACCAGTACTTGGGAGGCGGAGACTGGAGGATCGGGGTTCACGGCCAGCCTCAGCTACTTAGTGAGGCCCTCCGCAACATGGTAAGACCCGGTTTCAAAATAAAGGATAAAAAATAGGGCCGGCGGTGTAGCTCAGAGTTAGAATACCTGTGGGTTCAATCCCCAGTACTGCAAAAAAATAAAATAAAAATTAAAAATAGGGCTGGGGGTATAGCTCAGAGGTAGAATGCCCCTGGGTTCAATCCCCAGTACTGCAATAAATAAATAAATAAATAAATAAATAAATAAATAAATAAAAATAAATCAAAGAGATAGAGGAGGGCCTTCAACACCGGGTGAAGGAATTAGGGCCTTCCCTTTAGGCAATAGGGAGCCACTGAAGGTTGATGAGCAGAAGCAGCACGTTAGGGTTATAGATCTAGGAGAGGCATGTAGATAAGATAGGAGGCGGCCGGGTGTGGTGGCGCACGCTTGTAATCCCAGTACTTTGGGAGGCGGAGACTGGAGGATCCGGGTTCGCGGCCAGCCTCAGCTCGCTCTCTCTCTCTCTCTCTCTCTCTCTCTCCTTAGTGAGGCCCTCTGCAACTTCGTGAGACCCGGTTTCAAAATAAAGTATAAAAAATAGGGCCGGGGGTGTAGCGCGGAGGTAGAACACCCCTGGGTTCAACCCCCGGTGCCGCAAAAAAAAAAAAAAAGATAGGAGGCTGTGGGGTTGGAGGCAAGGAGGCCATTACTGTCATCCAGAAGGACGAGGAGAGGCAGAGGGGAGGAGAGAGAAAGGAACCCCCTCCCCAAGCAGGTGAGTACCTGGAGGGAGGCCCGGCACTTGGGGTGACAGAACCCCCTCTGCCCCATCCCGCGCTCCCCACAGGTGAAACAGAACCTGCTCAACGTCTCCTACCACATCGCCCAGTACACCAGCATCATCGCCGACCTGCGGGGCGAGATCCAGAGACTCAAGTGCACCATCGACCAGCAGGCCGGGCGGGGCCAGGCGCGGGCACGGCTGGAGCGGGGTGACATCCGCCATGTCCAAGGTGTGCACGTGGGTCTGTGTTGGTGGGAGCCCAGCTCTGGCGGCCCTCCCCCAGGCCGTCTCCCGTTGCTCTGGGGACAGGCAGTGCTGGGTTCAAATCCAGACCCTGGAGCCAGGCGTGGTGGCACATGCTTGTAATCCCAGTACTTGGGAGGCTGAGACAGGAGGATCGCAAGTTCGCGGCCAGCCTCAGCTACTTAGTGAGTCCTCCGCAACTTAGTGAGACCCTGTTTCAAAATAAAGAATAAAAAATAGGGCTGGGGGTATAGCTTGGAAGTAGAATGTCCCTGGGTTCAATCCCCAGTTCCGCCCCCCCCCAAAAAAAACCCCAAACCCTGGCTCTTTCTGGCTGGGTAGCCTTGGGCTGGTCACACAATTGCTCTGAGCCTTCTAGCCCTCCCATGGTCTCTGCTTTGGAGAGTTGGAGGCTAGCTGGGGCCACATAGTGACAGACATTGAGCATTTACCTGTGCGGGATTTCACACGGGGGCTGCACTGTGGGGCGGTGGGGTACCATTCCTGCCTAGGCTTGTGTGTTTGCTACATGTTTTTTCAACATGGCAACGGAGCACAGGGGCACCTTTCTCTAGTTAACACATAGGTGCTGCAAGGGCTGGCGGGAACCCAGTTCATTTGGAGGAGCTGGGAACTCTAGGGGGTCTTTCTGGAGGAGGCGGTTGGACAGGAAGTGGGGAGAGGCCTCCGGTGGGCCCGGCTGTTCCCGGCCGGAGTCTGTGCCCTCTCCGCTGACCTCCCCATGCCCCGCCGGCCGGGCAGCCGAGGTCCAGCTGCAGAGTGGGCAGGGCGAGCAGGCCGAGATGGGACCGCTGCGGGAGCAGCTCATCAGCGCCTTCCAGGAGCAGATGGACGTGCGGAGACGCCTGCTAGAGTTGGAGAACCACGCCATGGAGGTCCAGATCGACACCTCCCGCCACCTGCTCACCATCGCCGGGTACTCCTCCTGCCCCGGGGCCCTCCAGGGCCCACCCCGGGCTGGGATGGAGGAGCTGGGAGTCCCATGTCTGAATCCCACGAATCCCTGGGGGTGGGTCTCCTGCAGCTGGGAGCACGAGAAGTCTCGCCGGACCCTCAAGTGGCGGGAAGAGCAGAGGAAGGAGTCCTATACCAAGGATGACAGCGAGAAGGACTCGGACACGGGCGATGACCAGCCAGACATCCTGGAGCCACCCGAGGTGGCCTCCGCCAGGGAGAGCATTGCTGCCCTGGTGGGAGAGCAGAAAAAGCTGCGCAAGCAGAAGGTGTCTGTCCAGGGCTTAGGGACAAGGGGGAGTGGGTTTGAGGGTGGAGGCAGAGAGGCTGGAGGCCCGTAGAGAAGGGAGACCTGGGAGCTCAGGCCACAAGTTCTGGGTGACTATGCTAAGTTCTGTAACCTCTCTGTGCCTCTCCTTCCTTGTCTGTAAAATGGGAACGGCTGGGGCCCTCATAGAGTCATGTTGGACAGATTGAATGAATGCCTGGCACATACCAAGGACTCAAAACATGGTGGCTAGCTGGGCATGGTGGCACATGCTTGTAATCCCAGTACTTGGGAAGCTGAGACAGGAAGATCACAGGTTCAAAGCCAGCCTCAGCAACTTAGGGAGACCCTCGGCAACTTAGCGAGACCCTGTTTCAAAATAAAAAGGGCTGGGGGTGTAGTATAGCTCAGAGGTGAATGCCCCTGGATTCAATCTCCAGGACCAAAATAAAACCAAAACCAAACAACAACAACAACAACAAAAACATGGTAGCTAATACAATAATTAGGGCTTTCTGGATAACAGATCAACAGATCTTTGCACTCTGTTCTGGGGCATACCCAAACGGGGGGGAGGGGGAGTCAGGCTATCAGGAGCTGAGGGCATCAGAGGGCTGAGTGGTGGTCAGGGCGGCAACAAAGGGGACAGAGAAAGGCCACCCTGTAGCAGCCCCTGGTTGCAAGGACCAAGATACCCCTTCAAGGGTCGGCCTTGGCATGGGGCACCACCTGAGACCGGGAGCCCAGGAGTCCGGGAGTCCGGGGACTGGAGAGGCTGGGCAGGCCAGGCCAGGAGTCCGGGAGTCCGGGGACTGGAGAGGCTGGGCAGGCCGGGGCTGCGGGATGCTGACCGCGCGTCCCCGCAGCTGGCGCTGGAGCAGCGCTGCCGGGAGCTGCGCGCGCGGGGCCGGCGGCTGGAGGAGACGCTGCCGCGGCGCATCGGCTCGGAGGAGCAGCGCGAGGTGCTCAGCCTGCTGTGCCGCGTGCACGAGCTGGAGGTGGAGAACACCGAGATGCAGTCGCACGCGCTGCTCCGCGACGGCGCGCTGCGCCACCGCCGCGAGGCCGTGCGCCGCCTGGAGCAGCACCGCAGCCTGTGCGACGAGATCATCCAGGGCCAGCGGCAGATCATCGACGGTAGGGCCCGCGCCCCGCGCCTGGCTCGGGGCCGCTCGCCCAGGGCCCGCAGGCCCGCTCTGAGCCCTGCCCTTCCCCCTGCAGACTACAACCTGGCCGTGCCCCAGCACCTGGAGGCGCTCTACGAAGCGTACCTGCGGGAGCTGGAGGAAGGCAGCTTGGAGAGGGCCACCATCATGGACCGCGTCGCCTCCAGGGCCCTGCAGGTGGGTGCCGGAGCATGTGCGCATGCTCGGTGAGATCAGGCTGTCTGGCGCCCAGGGAGACTAAGGTCTTTCCGTCTTACCCCACCCCAAGCTTTGCCATGCCCGAGTAAGCTCCCCCATCCCTGGGCATTCTGCTCTAGCACTTGTCCCCATCCAGGACCGGAGGGTCAGAGTTGGCCATCTAAGATGTCACACAGGGCCCCAGACACCTCTCCCCAGGAGACCAGGCCACCAGGCAGTGCCACTAAGGCCACCTCGCAGGCCACAGCTTAGGCCTGAGGATCCAGAACCACGCCCACTGCCCTCCCAGGGCTCCCGGGGCCATGTTAGCGCCCTCGTCACCCTGTGCTGTTACCTGGTCCAGGACCATGTTCTTCTGATTATCTATCCATGCTCCCCCCCCCCAGGACAGTTCCTTGCCCAAAATCACCCCAGCAGGAAGCACGCTGACCCCGGACTCTGACCCGGACAGCGGGAAGATGCTGAGCTCCGAAGCCCGGCACCTGCGCAACGGCAGCCTCCCGCCCCTCAGCACCGAGAGGTGAGGCAGCTCCTGCCAGCTGCCAGCTGTGCCCTGCGGGGATGCCAGCCAAGATCAGTGCCAACTGGGGAAGGCCAGCCAGAGATAAGGGAGGAGGGGGCGCAGGTGGAGAGACAGGACTCCTGGGTTCTCTCTCCCTTTGCACAGACAGCCTCTCCCCTGGGGTGGGGGAGGGAACCTCAGTGTGACCAGCCTGGTCCACAGCCGCCCCACCCTCTTCTGTCAACCTCAGTGAAGCCTACCGCATGTTCAAGGCCAGTCCCCGGGCCTGGCAGGCGAAGAGCTCCTCCGTGCCCACCCCACCTCCCATCCAGGTTGGCGGCCTGGTGACCCAGGAGGTGAGCTCTGGGCACCCACTGTCTCATGAGCTCTGCTATTGGGGGGAGGGGGTAGATACCCAGCCATTGGAGTGGGGTCTTTCCCAAACAGCCCTGAGGCCCCTCGGTCTCTGCTGCGTGGGGTGTGGGGTCCCTCTTGCGTTCAAGACCTTCCTTCACCCCCGCTTCAGCCCCACGCTGTGCCTCAGGACAGCCAGGGAAGCCCGATGAACTCTTCCCCAGATGGTAGCGAGAACCTGTCGGAGATCCCTTTGTCCCACAAAGGTGGGTGTGCCCCTGCCTGCCCTGCCTGGCATCTTCTAAACTGCTTGAATCGCTAAAAGCCCCTTCCTGCCCCCTCTGCCTTGCGCCCCTGCATTGGGTGCTGCTGCTCTATAGAGGGACCCTGCCCTGGAGGATCGAGGACACGGAGATGGGGCACAATAAAAAACTAGAATGGGGACACTTGGCACTTAGGATCTCATCTCCCCTGCCCACCCAGTAATAACTGTCATGGCAAATACTGACAGAATCTGGGTATATACTGCCCCCTGGGTAAAGTGGGCTCAATCCATTGTCTCCATTAATCCTCGAAATAACCCTCTGGGGTTAGTTTTGCCACCCCCAGTTTACACATGAGAGTCAGGCTCAGAGCGCACCCCAAGTGTCTTCGGTAGCCAGGAGGTGGGGGTGCAGAGAGTGAAGCCCGGGCATCCTGGCTCCTGAGGAGGAGTATCAAGAGGTGGCCTTGATCCCGGGTTGGGCGTCCCTGTGTCCGCTGTAGAGAGAAAGGAGATCCTCACCAGTACGAAGTGCATCTCAGTGAAGGCTGCCCGGCGGCGCTCGCGGGCCCTCGGCCCAGAAGGGCGCCACCTGCTGGCACCCACCACGGAGCGCAGCAGCCTGTCCCTGCACTCGCTGAGCGAGGCTGACGACGCACGGCCACCGGGCCCGCTGGCCTGCAAGCGGCCGCCCAGCCCCACGCTGCAGCACGCTGCCAGCGAGGACAACCTGTCCAGCAGCACCGGCGAGGCCCCGCCCCAGGCGGTTAGGCATCCAAGTGATGGCTCGGGGCCCTGGCTGCGTGGTCAGAAGAAAAGCCTGAGCAAGAAAAGGGAGGAGTCCCTGGAGGCCAAGAGGAGGAAGCGGAGGTCCCGGTCCTTCGAGGTCACCGGGCAAGGGGTGAGGCAAGGGGCAGGGGTGAGGTGTCTGGATCCCTTCCTTGTGGGTGGGGGCCTGAGGGCTAGATTCCTCCAGAAGCCCCAGGCTACCTCCAGAGGCCCCCCACCCTCACCGGTGCCTCTGTCCCCGGCTGGCACAGTGCCGGAGCAGAGCCCTGTGCAGCGCCCCGCCTCACCTCTCTGTTCTCCAACCAACACAGCTCTCCCGCCCCAAGACGCACCTCCTGGGGCCCCGCGCCTTGGAGAGCATCTCCGACCATAAGATGCCACCGGCATGCGGGCACCCGGTCCCCGGGACCAGGCACCTGGGAAAGGTGACCCTGCCTTTGGCCAAAGTCAGACTTCCTCCAAGCCAGAACACAGGTGAGGACCAGGGAGGGAGGGAGGGAATGGGGAAGGGGAGGCCTTGGCCAGCCCAGGGCCGAGGCACATCCGGCTTGCTGCCCCTTGCAAAAATACTCAGGGTAGCCGGGCGTGGTGTAATCCTGTCATCATGTGGGAGGCTGAGACAGGAGGATCACAGGCTCGAGGACAGTCTCAGCAAGTAGTGAGGCTCTCGGCAACCTAGCGAAACCCTCTTTCAAAACAGAAAAATTAAAAACGGGCTGGGGGTGTAGCTTGGAAGTAGAATGCCCCTGTGTTCAATCCCCAGTACCAACCCAAACAAGAAAAAAGAAAAAAAAACCACTCATGGGGCTGGCAGCTTTGGGGTTGTGTCCCTAGGGAGTTCAAGGCCACTGGGCATGGGAGAGAGGATGGGGACATTCCTCAACTGCTGATCCTGCCCTTGCCCTGTTTCAGGTGCTGGAGGCCCCTCAACCCTGGGTGTGTCCCCCAACGCAGTTGGTGGCTCCCGGCGGGCTACTCGCGGGCCCCACCTGTCCCATGGCTCAAGCACCCATGGCAAAGATGGACGCCTCCGGCATAACTAAAGGATACAGCCGTTCTGCCCCTGAGACTGAATCGGAGCAGCAAATGGGAGACGGAGCCTGGGCACTGGGGGTCACGTGGGAGCAGGCGCTCAGCTCAGAGGGCTGGGGCTCCTGAGACCCAAGAGTTGTGGGGTGTCTGCCCAACCCTCCCTTGCTTTCAGCACCACGGGGAGGGAAGAGCCCAGGAGGTATGGCTGCATGGCTGGGTTCCCCGTCACCCCAGCCCCGGAAGGAACACGGTGGCCAAAACGCCGCACAGACCTGCCCATTGCCGCTGCTCAGCAATGGGGGAGAGGAGCTCTGAGTGACACGGGCTCCTGGGCCCACAGCTGGGGCCAGGGCAGCCTGGATGGCTGGGGAAGGGGCCAGCGGGGGCCTCGCTCATGGAGGAAGGGGTTAGGGAGGGACTCTGATTTTGTTATTTGGCAGTGGCTTTCCCCCCCTTACTTTTTAACAATAAAACCCTATTTGGCTTTTTTTGTGTGTGTGTGGTACTGGAGATTGAACCCAGGGGCGTTCCAGCTCCGAGCTACACCCTCAGCCCTATTTTTTATTCTTTATTTTGAAACAGGGTCTCACTAAGTTGTGGAGGGCCTCACTAAGTAGCTGAGGCTGGCCACAAACCTGCAATCCTCCTGTCTCAGCCTCCTAAGTACTGGGATTACAAGTGTGCACCACCACGCCTGACTTCTATTTGGCTTTTTTTTTTTTTTTTTGCGGTAATGGGGG
>PVJS01055524.1:0-12623 GCA_004027185.1 Glis glis
GGTCAGCTTCTGCCCGGCGGCGAAGCGCAGCCCAGCCCAAAGCCGATGACCTTGAGGTGCCCTTCCGCGTGCAGGAGGACGGTCTCCGGCTTCAGGTCCCGAGGAACGATGCCCTTCTCGGGGCAGCAGTGCCCGCGCGCACGACTGCCTGAGCACCCTCGGCCTCCTCCTCCATGCAGCAGCCCTGCTCGCCTGCTCCATCACCAGGTAGACGAGGGCGGCCGGGTCTATGATCCCAAACAGCTGGACCACGCTGGGGTGCCCCACTGTCCTCGTGGTGTACATTTCGGATGGAAGGAACGGGTGTCACTAAACGCAGGATGTCACTAAACGTAACCTTCACGGCCACCTGGGTCCCGGTGAGGATATGGCGGGCCAGTTTGACCCGGGCAAAACCGCCCTTGCCGATGTCCCTCAGGACCAGATAATTGTCCATGAAGCGATCCTGCAGGGAGAGCTGGCCGTGAGGCCTGGCCGCGCCTCTCTGCTCTCTCTCCTAGCACTGTCCACCGAAAGCTGCAATAGCAACTAACGATGCTAACTAAAAAAACAAAACAACAAACCAACAAACAAAATACAGCAAAATAACAAACGCAAACACACACACACACACACACACACACACACACAAAACAACAACACATCCAAAAGCCCAAACCAACAAATCAGATCCAAAGCCACCACACCACCAAACCTCTAACTATCTTGGAGTCCGGCAGGTCACCACCAACAGCTCCCTGTACTAATGGACAAAAAGCAGCTGCAGCCAGGGCCTTATATAGCCCGTCCTGGAGACTCCCTCACAATGGCTCCTTGTGAGGTCACATGGCCAGGTCGCAGATGGGTGTGGCCCACTGGGGCTGCCTCACTTTTGGGGCTCCAGGACTTTTCTACTTTAATAAGAAGAAGGACTCTAGAAGCTTTTTAGCTTCAGTGGGTTGTGGAGGCTGATGTTTACTTGTTTAGATATTAAAATTTGTAGAATGCTTCAATGTTTTTTTCATTTCTAGTAAAAAAATCTAATAGTTTTTTACTTTTAAAGACATCATATCTACACTCAAGGTATTAAATTTCTTTTTCTTTCAACTTGAAATGATTGGTGTCAAAAGGATGGTAGCACGTCACTCCTATCATGATACCAAAACGCTCTGTTCCCTAAGACACCATAGGGCACGTTATTAGCATCTATGGGACTGAGAGAAAGGGAGCGCTCATCCTGATTGCCCCGTAAGGTCCTTATCACATTTATTTAATTATTTTTAAACTTTTATTGGTGCGTTGTAATTATACCTCACAGTGAGGTTCAAAGTGACGCACACCGCGCTTGGTGTATTTCCTTCGGCATCCCTCCCGCTCCCCTCTCCCCACTTCCTGTATGTTAGTGAGATTGGTAGTGATGCCTTCATACATGGACACAGCATTATTTGAACTGTTTCCTTCCTCCACCCTCCTTTTCTCCTCCCCACCTCCCTCCCACATCTCTTCCACTATTCTACTGGTCTCTCTCATTTTCATGAATTTAATTTTGTTTTCTATTTTCTCTCTAGCTTCCACATGAGAGAAAACGTATGACCCTTGACTTTCTGAGACTGGCTGATCTCACTTGACATAATATTCTCTACTTCTATTTTCCTGCAAATGACATAATTTTATTCTTATGGCTGAATAAAACTCCACTGTGTGCATACACCACATTTTCTTTATCCATCCATCTGTTGACCGAGACCTTGGTTGGTCCATATTTGGCTATTGTGAATTGTGCAGCTATACACATGGGCATGCATGTGTCACTAGAGTATCCTAACTTCAATTCTTTTGGAAAGATACCGAGGAGTGATATACCTGGGTCTTTTGTTCTTGACCAGAATCTAAGTATTTGGTGGTTACATTAACTCCAATTGTCTTAAAGGAATCTTCCTCCTAGGAAATATTCTTAAGAAAATCATGGAAGTACAATTGTAGTTCCTCCAATCAGACCTACTCATTTGAACTCCAAGTGCAGAGCCATTTACAGTAAAAATAAATATTCCTTGTAAGAAAGCCTTAGATGTCAGTACATTGTGCATCAGTGAGTTTAAGATGTGAAGTTACTGAGGAGTGAGAAAGGGTGGCTGAGCCTGAGTCTGTAGTGGGGAGACACCTGTGGTAGTATCAGGTCCAATTGTTTCTGCAAAACCTGGCAACAGCAGTTAGAATGTGGTTGGATTTAAGGGCAATGCGACTGAGACCTCTCAAAACCCTAATCTTTTTTTTTTTTTTTGCGGCACTGGGGATTGAACCCAGGGGCATTCTACCTCTGAGCTACACCCCCAGCCCTATTTTTTTATTCTTTATTTTGAAACAGGGTCTCACTAAGTTGTGGAGGGCCTCACTAAGTAGCTGAGGCTGGCCGCGAACCCAGATCCTCCAGTCTCAGCCTCCCAAGTACTGGGATTACAAGTGTGCGCAACCACGCCGGGCAAAATCTTAATCTTTAAACATTTGAATACACCCTGTTGACAAATCCCAAATGGGTGAGTTCTTCCCTGGACATTGACTGTGGTCCCTGGTAGGGAGCCCTTCGGAGCTTCAAAGAGGCAGCGGGCAAGGTTCTATGTATGTGTTCTCTTGTTTATACAAATTCGGTCCTTCTCAGCTCTTCCCTCACTCCTCTGGAGTCCCAGTCAGTATTTCTGTATTCCTTTTTGTTTCCCACTTTCTTCTTCCTTCTCCTCTCTATCCCCTCTTGGCCCACAGCAACTCATTTTTGTTAATATCGTGCTAGTTTGAGTTGTTTGGTGGCCAGAGTTCATAAAGATTGACCTTCCAACAGTTTGCATCTTATTAGTTTGCTGAGGAGGCTGGAACAAAATGCCACAGACTGGTGGCTTAAACACAGAAATGTTTTGTTCCACAGTTCTGGAGGCCGGAGTCCAAGATAAGTGTTGCAGGATTGGTCCCCTGGAGACTGAGAGGAGGAAGAGTCTGCTCCAAGCCTCTGCTCCTGGTGCCTCGCTGGCCGCCTTGCTTTGCTTAGCTTACTGATCCACTGCCTCACCTTTGCCTTCATCTTCTCTGGTGTTCTCCCTCTGTGCAAGTTTGTCTCTGTGTCCACATTTCTCCTTTTTATAACTACAAAATCATATTGGATTAGGGCTCACTCCAATGACCTCATTTTAGCTTGATGTACTCTGTAATGACCCTATTTCCAAATAAGGTCACATTCTGTAGCCTGGGGTGTTAAGGTACCCACGCTTTTACCCTCCACTGCTTTCACACCATCAGTGCAAATGTCAGCACAAAGAGAAAATGCAAATGTGTTGTTGGGAAAGTAGTTTGGTTTTACAAGTCTTGAAAGGATCTCAAGGCCTCCCAGCAGCCTGCAAACCACGTTAAGACCTACTTGTCCAGTGGAAAAAGCAAAAACCAAAGTGAGCCTCTAATCAAACTGTACGTTCAGATCAGTAACACATGTGCCGTACACACATGCTCACCTGTATGAGACAGTGGCATCTGTGACAAGCTGCAGTGATGTATAAAGTAGATATATTAAAATTCTCCAAACACAAGAAAACAGAAGAGCCATACTATATTCATGAAAAAATGACCAATTGGAGAATTTTCAAAGAAAAAAAAATCTGAGTGTCTTACCTTGCCACTAGTTCTTAAAACTCTCAGCAATCAATATTCAGGTTATAGGTAGCACATGATATATTTGGAGAGTCAGATAGTGAACAACTAAGGAGCTCCTTACTTCACGAGGATCTTCCAGAACTCCGCTTCAGCCCAAATTTTCCCCATTATTGTCAATCAGAAATCAATCTAATGTTTTAAAATTTTATTAAAGCTGGGCATGGTGGTGCATGCTTGTAATCCAGTACTTGGGAGGCTGAGACAGGAGGATCAATGGTCCTCGGCCAGCCTCAGCTACTTAGTGATGCCCTCCGCAACTTAGTGAGACCCTGTTTCAAAAAGAAAAAAAAATAGGACTGGGGGTGTAGCTAGAAGGTAGATACCTCCCTCCCCTTTCTTTCCCTCTCCCTCTTCCCTGCCCCTCCTCACCCTGTCCCTCTCCCCTTTATGAACACGGAATGAACTCCACAGTGTGGCCTGACCTGGGCTCCCCTACCAAGCAGTAATCTGGATGCTGCGGGTCCCTGCTGCTCAGCAACCCATCTGCAGAATTCCTATTTTGCTATTTTCAGTGTGTTAATTTATCTCCACTTCATAAAACCCTCCTGTACATAGCTGTTGGGTGACCTATACCACCTTTGCTAAGCAGTCCTTCCTAGAGAGCCAGAGGGAAAATTCCTGCATGTGACACAACTCCAGAGCTGCTGCACTGAACAAGGTCCACAGCGGCAGGATTTCATTAGCCCCTTTGCTCTCTTTCTCCATTTTCTCCCTGTTTTTGCATTAATCTTCCTTGTGCAGATCTGGTTAAGTATGTGAAGCCCCCTCTAAGGAGCAGTGCTGATGAAAAACTGAAATCGGCTACTGTCTTTCATTGGCAGAGTCTAGGAAGCCCCTTCTGGCCTCTACCATATTAAAGTTTTACAGCAACTGTGATGCTTAGAGAAAACAAACACACAGGATGGGGACAGAAGACTTGCCAGTCTTCTCAGCAGAGGGCCTCCCAGCAGGCCGCATTTATTGGACTTTTATTTTCCTTCACCATTTGGATTTCCAAACACTTTTTACTAGCACAATCTTTAAGGCAGAAAAATTCAGCCAAATTGTAATGAAACACTGCAGCCTCAGTCCCCCAAAGCCAAGAACAACTGCGGAGCTTGTCCAACTTGGCCGCAAAGCAACATCTGCTGTTTCTTATGCTCCCCTCCCCAGCAAAGACACTCACACCCAGGGTTGGGTTTTGTGAAGATGGAAACAGGGTATGCAAGTCCCTCTCCCTCTCCTTCTGTTTTACTTCACATTACTGTTTCTAGTTTAGAAACAAATGAAGAGATTTCACAATGCATAACAGAACAAAGTGTGCTCCTAGATTTGGGTCATTGATCCATTTGCTAAGTATCTGCCGACATATGTGTTAAGCTTGTGGCTCTCATACTCCCAGGTAATTGCTAGTGGGTGTCTTTGTCTGTGATGAGACCCTGCACTGGCGTTTTCTGGACTGCTTTGAACATGGTTTCTTGAGATGAAAACTGCTGGAAAGGAAGTTGACAGCTTCTTGTCAATTTGTTACATGGCTTTTCAAAGTGTTCCACGGGGAGTTGACATTCTTGGAAACAGGGAAGAAGTCTGGGTGCCTTACAACTCTGACACAAATTCTCATTCACTATAAGATAAACTCAGGTTTTAGCAGACTCTACCTGCTGTCCATGCCGTGCTCAGGACAGGCAAGGTAAGGCACAGCGTAGGTAGCTCAAGCATTGGCTTTGCATTTTCTAGCCTCCTGATCTTAGGGTAAGTGTGTTAAATTTCTGAGAGTTGGTTTACTTAAGGGAATAGGAGTGTGTTGGCTTTCCCTTATGGTTGCCTCAGAGGAACATAAAGGAAGTCAAGAGCTTAGTCCTCATCCTCAGCATCTCATAGTCCACGTAGGGAGACGATACTGACTCTACCTGAAACCATGAGGAGAAACCAAAGTAGCAGGAGTTCACGCAGTGTGTCGCTGCATCACCAACAATTCTCGAAAGGAAGGACTGACTTTCCTTTAGAAACTGGGTTTATACCCTTCTCCTTAGCAGAAATCAAATGCTTGAGTCTTAAATTAAGCTCAAACACATGCACACAAATATTATAGTGACTTTGGGGCTCCATGAGGCTGTTCAGCTGAAAGTTGGGCAAATGTTTGATCCATCTGGTGACAGCTCATAGAACATATCATCTCCAGTGTTTGCAAATAACTACCTAAATAGAAATCTGCGTGAAGACATTCTATTTAATGTGTATGTACTGAAAGGCAACATGCTTGCTTTGTTATATATTACTATGATTGAAAACCTTACTTAGGCCCATTCACAATTGTGTAAATGTCTTTATGCTATTTGAGGTACAGGTTGTGGCAGGAGAGTTTCAACATGCCGTTTGGCAGTACTTGGTCAATACCGGCATGACCTCTAGCAGAGGCCTCCTTTTGAAGCTGTTATTTAAAATTCTCATTGTTTTTATACTGGCATGTTCAGTGGGAAAAGCAAGGGCTTTGAAGCTAGTGAGACTCAGGTTCTAACCCATGGACCTGGGAATGAGGAGACCACACGCTTGCTGAGCTGGCGGTGGTCATATTCACATAGCAGACACAGAATTTTCTGGGATCAAAGATTGAGATCTTTCTCTTCTCATGTTAATTGCTATTAAAACACTTCCAATTATTGAAATCATTCCCATATGTGAAGCAGTGTAGGAAAGGTCACTGGGAACCTCCCCAAAAGTTACTTTCTAGAAAGGTATGGACCCAGCCCCTCACAGTAGCTCAGTTATATTGGGGAAGGAGATGGTTCTAGACACAGTGTGTATCTGAAGCTGGCATCTCAGGGCTTATTCTTTGGTGGTGAGCTTTGGAGGAAGTCTTAATGACCGGCTGGGGTATCTGGCTGACTTTACATCTCACCAAATTGCTCGTTTCACAAAGGCAGTGTAGCTGCAGGTTTTTATCAGCCTAGGGGGCAGCAGTGCTATTCTCAAGCCCCGAGGTGGCGCTGGTGAGTTTAACTCCACTAGTGAAGCTGGGTCAGGGGGTGTGGTGGTGAGGGTGGAGGGCTGGGAATAAGGCGGATGCAGGTGCGGTGGCAATGGGAGAAGGGGACCGATGGAGTATCTAAAGGAGTCAGGGGCCGGAGATTCCTAATCATTCCTCTTCTTGGAGAAACAGTTATCGAATTAATCAGCTGCATAGTTGGGACTTGAATGTGGGTCATTTTGCCTGCAGTTCTCTTTCTCCAGTCTGTTCATCCCTGATGAAATGATGGGTGTTTGAATGTAGGAGGAAGAGACAGGTTAGTCTTTCAACGGATGCAGGGTGCCCACTGATCAGGTGTTAGGCACAGCTCAACGGAGTTGCCCATCTAGGAACTACTGAATTCCCCTGTGTGTTTTTTGAGGGATAAATGCAAATATTTGGCCCTTTCCGTGCATACTCCCCCTCTGTTAGAGTATTTGCAGGGATGGAAAGTTCAAAGCTCTGCAAGGCACTGTTCACAATTTCCTGAATGAACATGGGCAAGTCTCGACCTCAGTGAGCGTTGGAGACAAAAACATTTATTTCACTTGCTTTGCGTGTTGGATGCTAAATTAAAGTGAGAAAATGCACAAGGAAGTACATTGCAGCAAGACTCTTTATTAGAAATGGAAGCATACAAAACATGCAGAGAGAAACACTAGTAAGACCAGAATGACATTTAATATTTTTCCCATAAAATGTTAGAGTGCACCAAGGAAAGACCATCAGTATAATACAAAGAATGTGGACTTTTCTTGCTATAGACTGAAAGGATCTTAAAAGAGACATGAAGGGCTGGGGGAGCTTCTTATGGGTATGGGTGTGCTGGGTGATTCACAGGGTTAAGGAAGTGGGGAGCAATTCTGGGATGGAGGTCTCAGACAGCAGGGGCAGTTTTGTGATTGTGCATCTTGATCTTGTCATCTGTAAGATGGGAGTTCTTGGGAGGTAAGAGAGCCGTAGTCTCCCGTGTTGGACAGAAGAGGGGGACGTTTCATCATTTTTATGGTTGCAGAGTGGCCTCATATGTGTCCAAATTTGGGTGTAGGGTGACCTCAGTTAGACCTTGTTTCTGTTCTGTGAGTGGTTTACCTTCAGTTGTGGACCTTCTGACCCAGCTGCCAGCAGGGCTGCTTTTCACGTTCCTGTCTATTTTGTGTGTGTGTGTGTGTGTGTGTGTGTGTGTGTGTGTGGTAATGGGGATTGAACCCAGGAGCATTCTACCTCCAAGTTACACCCCTGGCCCTATTTTATTATTTTATTTGAAACAGTCTCGCTAGGTTGATAAGCGTCTCACTACTTGCTGAGACTGTCCTCGAACCTGCAATCCTCCTGTCTCAGCCTCCCAAGGACTGGGATTACAGGCATGCGCCACCGTAGCTGGCTCTTGCCTGGTTTTAAGTATAGGTATTTATCCTCTTTCTGGAAAGCAAAGAAATAAGTCATATTCTAAAAGGGGAATACAAGGGTATTCCCCTTCTGAACACAAGGGCAGAGGGTCTTTAACACATTTTAAAGATTGTATAAAGAACAAGAGTGACATTATAGGACCAAAACAGGGAAAAACACCAACATCCAAAAACTAAAGAGGGAACATGTAAGAAAGGTGGATGAATGGCAGGTGGGCCTGAGACCGGCCTGGAGTCCAAGTGCAGCAACACCTGCGTGTAGGTGTGCACGTGGGTGCAGGTGAGGAGGCCATGAAAGGTGAACTGACTCTTACTCCCTGATTTCAAATCCAGTCACCAGAGTCCCTCTCCAATACTAAGGCAAAGTTATTCCTGTTACCTCCCTATTCCCTTCCTGGGATTCCTCCTTTCCTTTGTAGTCTGTATCTGCATGCATAATGTTCATCTTAGTGTGTGTGTGTGTGTGTGTGTGTGTGTGTGTGTGTGTGTGTGTGTCACTGGGGACTGAACCCAGAAACAATCTACACTCCCAGCCCCATTTTTTAAATTTTTATTTTGAAACAGGGTGTCACTAAGTTGCTGAGGCTGGCTTTGAATCTGCCATCCTCCTGTCTCAGCCTTCTAAATACTGGGATTACAGGCAAGCGCCACCATGCCCAGCTTAATATTTATTTTATCTGGATAACAGTGGAGGGATAAACTGTTAACACTGGCTTCTTCTGGGAAGTGATACCTGACTTTGGGGGAAATCATTGTTCTTTGCTTTATATACTTATGTAGTATTTAAATTTTACGGACTAACTTATTTTTAAAATTAGATTTTTTTGTGGTACTTAGGATTAAACCCCCAAGCTACAGCCCTAGCCCTTAAAATTTTTTTTTTAGCCAGGCATGATGGCACATGCTTGTAATCCCAGTACTTGGGAGGCTGAGACAGGAGGATTGCAGGTTCGCAGCCAGTCTCAGCTATTTAGTGAGACCCTCCATAATTTAATAAGGCCTTGTTTCAAAATAAAGAATAAAAAATAGGGTTGGAGGTATATCTCAGAGGTAGAATGCCCCTGGATTCCATCCCCAGTACCGCCAAAAAAAAAAAAATTAAATTTGAAACAGGATCTCACTAAGTTGCTGAGGTTGGCCTTGAGCCTGTGATCCTCCTGTCTTAGCCTCCCAAGTACAGGTGTGTGCCACAACATCTGGCTGGAAATTTAAAGTTAAAAGGACACATTTGAGGGAGTATCCATTAGATTCTTCTCTTTATTTACTGCATAGGGACAGTACCCATGTGTCAATAATGGGGAAGGTACCATGACTTGGGGAGGGACAGAAAAGTTTTTTCTTTTCTTTTCTTTTCTTTCTTTCTTTCTTTCTTTCTTTCTTTCTTTCTTTCTTTCTCTCTCTCTCTCTCTCTCTCTCTCTCTCTCTCTCTCTCTTCCTTCCTCCTTTCTTTCTTCTTTTTCTTTTTTTGGTACTGGGGATTGAATCCACGCACCTCTGGGCTATACCTCCCAGCCCTTTTTATTTTTTGTTTTTAAACAGGGTCTCACAAGGTTGCTGAGAGTTTCACTACATTGCTGAGGTTGCCCATATGTACTGGAATTATAGGTGTGTGCCACCACACCCAGTTAGATTTTTTCTTTTCAACTTTTCTCCTTTGCTTTGAAAGAGTTACTCCAAAAAACTCAGGAAACTTTTATTTATTAGATGGGATATTGTTCACACTCTTCAAATGTAGACTCTGCAAAAACTAACAAAGAGGCGGCATTCTCTAAAGACAGAGACTCCCCCCCTCCAGGGGGAACAGCTCTGGTTGGAACTGCTATAAAGTCTCATTAATTTGGGCTCCACATATTCTTAATTCCACAAAGACTAGTCTGAGGTTTCATAGATGGTGAAAATTAATCCTATAAATAAGACCCTGGTAATTTCTGGGGAGGGAGTGGTTTATATTTAAAAAGGCAACTATAATCCCAGCACCTTAGAAATATCATTTAGATGCTTAGCTCCATTAAACACATATTTATTATTTGCACTGCCAAGTTCTGAGAGGAAAATGGGAAGATTTCACATTCTAGTGCGGCCGTGGAGTTGCAAATCTGGCCTAGCCTGAAGATCTATCTTAATCACAGCTCAGAGGAATGAACCAATGAGGAAGGAGCTATTATCGCACAGTTTGAATTACTCTATGTATCTCACTAAATTAAATAAAATTCCTCTAATGCCAAACATCTCTCCATAATGGTGATTGCTAAAGAGTTGCACGTGGATCAAGGTAGTTGTGTGGTACCTTTTGTTACTCAGCATACTTTTATTGAGACAACATGACTGTGAGCCCGGTACATTTCCTAGTGTGTTTCACTGAGCTGTCTTTGAACAACCAGTTGAGTTAATGTAGCCAGATTTCAAAGTTCAGTTGCCTTTCTTTGGCAGAGTTGAGCGTTCCTCCCCAGTGCCACGTCCAGTCTGTCTCAGCGGCTACTTGTAGAACTGGAGCCAGAGTGAGCTGCAGCAAGACAGAAAGGTTGTGAGAAATGAAGTTGCTTTTCTGCACATTGGAATTGTGAATTCTGGTTACACTGCATCGAATTTGATGTGTCACAAATACCGGAAGTCTCTTCTGGCAAGTTGGGCAGTAACCTATTTCTCCTAAAAGTAAATTGACCTATACGAAAACATCATGCTGTATACCTCAAGTATATACAATCATCATCATCATCATCATCATCATCATCATCATCTTCATCATCATCAGATAAACAAATTAACTAGCATGACCCCTAGGCACAGCGATGCCTTTGAGCATTGGAGTCAATGTCAGTTGACGATTTCTGGCTACATTTTTCTCTTCACTGGAGATCTCCAATGGAGTAGGGGAGCTACTGCTAATTCCCCTTGTCTTTTGTTCTTAAAAACAGAGAGGCTGGGCGTGGTGGTGCAAGGTAATCCCAGTACTTGGGAGACTGAGACTGGAGGATCCGGGTTGGCGGTCAGCCTCAGCTACTTAGTGAGGACTTCTGCAACTTAGTGAGACCCTGTTTCAAAATAAAGAATAAAGAAAAGGGCTGGGGGGTGTAGCCCGGAGGTAGAATGTCCCTGGGTTCAATCCCCAGTACCGCAAAATAAAAAAATTAAAAAAAAAACAAACAAACAGAGAGGCAGCTGGGATATCTGTACCTCCTAAGGGCAGGTCACTAAATAGAAAAGCCATCTAAGGCACTATGGAGTTTGTGACCTGAGAACATTGCTTACCTTTTCTGATCTCCAGGTTTTTTATGCATAAAGTATAAATCAAAGTAAAGCAGTATTTATTGCATGTATTTTTTGTAAAGGATGATGATGAGACAAATAAACCGTGGGATATATGACTATTATTCTTATAGCAAATACTGCTACCATTGTTATTACTATTGTTATTAACTGGTATATTTTGAACTCAGGTTGGGGATCCCAATGTGAATAAATAACTAAACATATGCAAAGTTTGTGTATGGTTTTGTGAACTACCACATATCATTGTCTTAAAGTACAAGCTGTATAACTCAACATTCTATTGCATATCACCTCATTTTATAATTATTTTACTTAGTTTTGTTGCTCTTAACATTTAAATGAACATTTCTTGGCAGGAACTGCATCTTCTGATGCATAAATATATCCACTTTTATAGCAGAGGTTCTAACGCAATATGTACAGGATGTGTAAAAGCTATAAAAATGTGAACCAGAGATTAGCAATACTAATTTTCAACCAATTTACAAGATGGAAAAGTACTTGACAACACTGCTGAACAAATAGTACAGGACACACTTCATGCATATAAATTAGAAATTAAGAAATCAAACAATCTACTCCAGCTCTCAAAAATTCCGGATCTTTCCCCTGTATTTTCTTATTGTTTCTTTCATTGCTTAAGTTCCTTTTATTGCCTTTTATCCCTTACAATTACAAAACAATACAGGCTTAGGCTCAGTGCAAATAGAAAATCAAAACAAATAAAAAGAATACACATTATCTTATCTACTTTAATAACTTGGTAGAGAGCCTTCCAGATGTGATTTTTATGGATATATATATATATATATATATATATATATATATTTGTGTGGTACGGGATTGAATGATTGAACTCAGGGGCATTCTACCTCTGAGCTACACTCTCAGTCCTATTTTATTTTTTATTTTGAAACAGGGTCTTGCTAAGTTACCATGCACTGGCCTCGAACCTGTGATCCTTCTATCTCAGCCTCCCAAGCACTGGGGTTAAAGGCATGTACCACTATACCTGGCTATACATATATATTTTATTTTATTTTTTTTTTAACTTTTTATGTTCATTTATTGGTGCATTGTAAATTATAATTATACATTTTGATATATGTCAGGGTATGAACATCATACATGCACACATTGCACATTTAGCCCTCCCTCCAATCCCACCCTATTCCCTCGCCCTTCCCTCCCTTTCATGCTCCAGATAGTGATTGAGTCTTATAGGTTTGTGTATGTACATCATGTGCTATAGTTTGTTTCCCTCCACTCCCCGCCCAACTCCCTCA
>PVJS01055525.1:0-12624 GCA_004027185.1 Glis glis
TTTTTTTTTTTTTTTTTTGCAGTACCGGGGATTGAACCCAGGGGCGTTCTACCTCTGCGCTACACCCCGGCCCTATTTTTTTATGCTCTATTTTTGAAACCGGGTCTCACGAAGTTGCGGAGGGCCTCACTAGGTAGAGAGAGAGAGAGAGAGAGAGAGAGAGAGAGAGATCGCGCGCGCATGCGCGCTGAGGCTGGCCGCGAACCCGGATCCTCCGGTCTTCGCCTCCCAAAGTACTGGGATTACAAGCGTGCGCCACCACGCCCGGCATACGTTGAAATTCTAACCCCCGATGCTATGATATGAGGAGATGGGACCTTTCATCAGTGACTAGGTCATGAGAGTGGAGCCCTCAAAAATGAGATTACTACCCTTAGAAAACAGGCCCCAATGCTGGCATGGTAGTGCAGGCCTGTAATCTCAGTACTTGGGAGGCTGAGACAGGAGGATGGCAGGTTTGAGGCAAGCCTCAGCAATTTAGTGAGGCCCTCAGCAACTTAGTGAGACTCTGTTTCAAAATAAAAAGTAAAAAGGGTTGGGGTATAGCTCAGAGGTAGAACGCCCCTTGGTTTAATCCCTAGTACCACACATACACACACACACACACAAACAATAAAATAAAAACAGGCCCATGGAGCACCCTCATTCCTTCCACCATGTGAGGAGACAGCGAGCCAGGAAGCCGGCCCTCCCTAGACACTGAATCTTCCAGAACCTTGACCTTGGCCTTCCAGTCTCCAGAACTATGAGAAACACATTGCTGTTAAACCACCCAGTTTGTGGTGGTGTTGTAGCATCTGAATGGACTAAGACAACTGCCTAACTAGAATTGTTCCTTCTTGGGCTTCCTCTTGTCCCCTGGGCCCAGAGAGTTCATCCGAGACTGGTTCCCTTTCAGCCTGAGGACAGACAGTGTCTTGTCCCGATATTTAAATCAGTGGTTCTCACAGTGTGGTCCTTGGATCATCATCATCATCATCATCACTTGGGAATTAGTCGCAAACACAAATGCTCAGTTCCCACCCCTGGTTTCCTGAATCAGGGATTTGAGGGCTGGGATCCAGCAAGCTAGGTGTTTTGTTTTGTTTGTACTGGGTAATGAACTCAGGGGCATTCTACCTCCAAACTACACCTCCAGCCCTTTTTATTTTGAAACAAGTTCTCACTGAGTAGCTGAGGGCCTTGCTGCTGAACCCGGATGCTGTAGCCAGGGTGCTACAGGGCCTCATTGCCAGACTTCACTGATACCCTCCTCCTGCTTCTCCAAATTTCTAACTATGGTCCGTTGGAAGGTAAGTCCCAGCCGCTGTGATGCCTACGGTGACATCCCTCCTAGGTGCATCTTGAAGGCCTGGGCTGCCATTCCCTCCACCCACCCTGCATCTTCTGGCTGGACAATTCTTAGTACCAGCATCAGTGTCAATCCTCGGGGGCTGGCGCACCCCCAACGGGCAGTTCTGGCCCCATGCGCTCCCCCCTCTTAGCCTGTTCATCCAGCTGTACTTCTTCCTGGCTGGGCCATGGGTTGGAATATGACAGGTCCTACATTGTTTCTGGGGTGATGCTGGCACTTAGCGATGCAGCGTTGCTAAACTCCGTGTTTCTTTGGCCACTGAAGGATGGGCAGAATTTTTGGTTAGACTGCCAACTTCTTAGGATAAAGGACCGGTGGTGGGTTTTTGTTGCATTGTTATCAATTATAGGGGGTCTGTCAACTATGCTGGCTGGAAATGAGGGGAATGAAGAAGCCTGTGGTTTCTGTCCTAATTTGTTTGGTTTGGGGTTGGACCTCGGCTCGGGAACCACAGTAATTAGCCCAGCTGCAGAATTGGGCAAACGTTGCCCACGGCTGTCATTGCTAAAAGGGGCTGGGTTGGCACTCGAACCACTGGCTCTAACAAGGGCTTCTGTCAGCTTGGGGACTGTGACTGCTGTGGAGAATGTGGAGGGAGCGAGGCATTGATTTCCCAGTCTCTCCTTCCCTACGTCCCCACCTACCCCTTTGGCTTGAGGAGCTGTCCCGTTCCTAAGAATAATACGGATGGAGGTTAGAGACGGAGCCTCGGGATCAGGAGGGAAGAGGAGTAGGGATGGCGCAGCCTCTGAGTGGCCGGGAGGCTCATTTGATGGAGAGGTTGGGGTTTGGTGCTCACTGAGCAGGGAAGAGCAGAGAAAAGGGAACATGGCGGCCACATGCAAATGGAAGTCATGCATAGGCTGGAGGCTCCGGGGAGAGAGCGCCTGCAATTTGCCAAGCCAACCAGAAAATTAAAAAATGGTGCAACATGCATGCTGAAGACCCGGGTGGGAGCAGATTGGCAAAAGTCAGAGACGCTAGAGAGACTGGGCCTACTGAGAGAGGCTCCGTGTCAGCCAGTGACAGGGATGGGGTGCGGGCATTTTCCCATGGTGGGACTCATCAGTTTGATCTGGAAGTGTATTTGCAAGGCCTGTCACTAGAGCCATGCGCTGTGGGAGACATTTGCACAGGGATCCTTCCTGTGGCAATCTTGGAGGATTCTGGGCTCCTGGGGGAGCCTTCCCCACCCTGGCTTGCCTCTGTCTTTCCCAAGCCCTGCTTGAGATGTCCCACCCTCAACAGGTGAACAGTTAGCAACTTCAGATACTTGGTGTCTGAGTGCCATAGCGTCCAATATCTGTGATATTTTGCTGACTCTAGTTCTTTGCTTTTCAATGTGGAAGCAAATAATTGTCGGAGAGATCTGGGGCAGATGTTGGAAAGAAACTTATCACAGTAGGTGAGGCCTGGAAAAAAGGACTCAGAGTTGCTTTAGCAGTCTCTTCCAGAACTGTGGCTGGAAAGTCCGATGGGGTCGAGCTGATAGCTGGCCTCTGTGGAGGCTGCGGAGGAGTCCACCAACCTGAGACATTTGCATTCTCTGAGGAGACTGAAGGCAGATGCCTACCTTGCAGGTAGAGACTTACTGGCCACCACATTCTTTCTTCTCTGAGCCCGTCTTCTCTGTAGCATGCCCAGAGCTCCATTGTGAGATAAGCAGGTAGGAGAAGTTTCTGGGCCTCTGCCTACTTTGGAACAAATGCCCCTCTACCTCTCCCATGTCTCTTCCTCTTCCTGTCAGCAAGACTGAAGGATGCTGCAATTCGCAAATAGCAGCTAGTACCTTTTTTTTCTTTTCTTTTCTTTTTATTTTTGTACTGGGGATTGAACCCAGGGGCATTCTACCTCTAATCTATACCCCCAGCCTTATTTCATTTCTGTATTTTGAAACAGGGTCTCACTACGTTGCTGAGGGTCTTGCTAAGTTGCTGAGACTGGCTGTGAACCTGTGATCCTCCTGTCTCAGCCTCCCAAGTACTGGGGTTGCAGGCGTGCACCACCATGCCTGGCTAGCCATTGCCTGATTGTCTTTCCAAAGACTCTGAATGGACAGAGGAAAAATCATGAAAAGACTAACACCCCCAGATCCTGAGAAATGGGCAGCACAGTAAGACAAGAGAGAAGTAGGTCTAAGAGTTGAGACAGGAGTCGAACACTAGGTTTTAGGGCTGTAGCCCAAAGCTGGGGCTCAGGTTTAGTGTGTGGAAAATTTAGAGGAACATTTTCCCTCATACTGGGTCCCCCATAGATGGGCTGCAGGCCAGTAATATACAGACTGTGCTGTGTGGGTAGGGTGGCCTCAATGTCTTTGGCCCATACAATTTTGTCCTAATGACATGCCAGCTCCCTTCTGAGCTTTATTGTGCTGGTTCCAACTCTGTTTCCTTCTCTGCAGTGAAGTGTGAGAGAACAGCAACTATATTGCTATGGTTTGGATGTTGAATGTCTCCGAAAGGTCCATGTGTTAAAGGGCTTGGTCCCCAGGATGGTGCTACTGGTAGATGGTGGAACCTTTAGGAGGTGGAGACTAGTGGGAGGAAGTTAGGTCATTGGGACCGTGCCCTGTAAGGGGACCGTGGGATCCCAGTCCCTCTCTTTTGCTTCCTGGCCATGAAGTGAGTGGGTGGTTTGGCTCTGCCACATGTTTCTGCCACGATGTGCTACCTTGCCACTGGAACCTCCCAAACTGTAAACCTTTTCTCTCTATAAATTGGTTATCTCAGATATTTGTTGTAGTGATAGAAAGCTAACACAGATGTCTATTTTATTTACCATTGTATTGCCTGGGCCTAAAACATTGTAGGAACTTGATAGAGTTGGTGAAGTGAATTTACCCATGAGCTATACCACTGCTGGTCCCTCAGGTGGCTACTGTGGGCTCTTCCATCCATTTTCTTTCTCTTCTCATGTCCTCTCTCTTTTTCATATTTTACTGCTGTCCTTTTATTTTTCTTTAACTTTATTTCCTCTCCATAGACTTGGCCTAGTCCCTGGTTGTTCTTAACCAGATGGACAGATGTATAGTGTATATTCTCAACCTGGATTCCCCCAAAGGAGCCAATTCCAGTATGAAAATATGCAGCCAGGGGCTCAATGTGTGTTCCTTTAATAGACCTCCTCAGGACTGTCCCATCTCCAAGGCATTTTGAAAGGACTGAGTCAGACTTCTCCACAGGCGGCTGAGCTGGCCCAGCATAAAACCTGATTTGATGTGTGGTCACTCTGATCATATATCACACCCCATGTGCTTCCCAGACTTGCTGATTCTTAAAATTTCTTTATGAGAGTAGATGCCTTTCCAAGCCACTATGAGAAATAAGCTTTATTTTCCTAATGTGACTGACTCTGGATTTTACAGCTCTGTTCCCAGAAGATGTATCAATCAAGGTAGCATTGTGAGATAGTGCAGACAACTAGAGGCTGGTGTTTTTTGTGTAAGAGGCTAATTTGTGTCTCAAAAATATAACTGTAGAGGAATTTTTGAAAAGGTAGAATCAGTGGGGTGGGGTGGGGGGAAAATGTCAGGAGTTAATCAGTGATTGGATCAAAAACTCATCTTCTAGAGAAAATCTGGGAATCAATATAGTTAACCTAGCTGTCTACACTTTCTATCTTGACATCTGCTGCCATGGGTAATAGTAACCTAGGTGGATAATGAATGATCCAGAGATTCTGCAAGATTCTCATCCATCAAATAAGTTTATACCACATACTGGTGTCCAGTCTGCAATGGTGGTGTACGTGAACCTGGCTTACCCACACATGTAGTCTCACCTCTGAAACTCTAATGGCAACCTCAGTGTAGTAGGCAGCCTGTAAGTTAGCCCCAGTGTTTCCTGGCTTTTGGTGTTCACTCAGTTGTACAGTACCTTCTGTTTTTGGCAGCGTTTCTTATTGCTGATGACCCAAATACCTGACCAGCACAACTTAGAGAAGAAAGGTTTATTGGAATTCATGGTTTCAGTCAATGGTTGGCCAGCACTGGAATGACAGGAAGCTTGGCAGAGGGATGCTATCCTCATATCATGGCAGCCAGAAGCAAAGAGAGAAACAAGAAATGACCAGGGACCGATATAGTCCCCAAGGCCATAGCCCCAGTGACCTACGTCCAGCCACACCCCAACCGTTCAAGTTACCACCCAGTAAATCCATTCAAACTATTACTCCTTCAGTAGATTTATCCATGAGATCAGATAAGAGCCCCGATTTAATTATTTCACCTCTGAACATTTTTGCATGCCAATACATGAGCTTTTCTAGGGGACAAACCATGACACCTCCCCCTTCAGTATGTGTGGGACTTACTGGCTTGCTTCTGAGGAACAGAATATGACAGAAGCAGTGGCATGTCACTCTGAGTTAAGTTATAAAGACTGTGCTGTCTGCTAACCTTGGGTGCTTGCTCTCTCTCAGTTGTTTGCTCACTTTCTGTTTCTTTCTCTCTCTCATTCTCCAATCACCAGCAACTATACTTGAGGACCCTCAGGCAGCCTCGAGGGGAACCTGCATAATGAGGAATCGAGGCCTTTATAGCCCAAGAGAGTGAGCTCAAGAGCACCTTCTTCCTCCCACCCACCCCTCAGTCCAGCCTGTAGAGGAGGCCACAACAGTGGACTTCAGTTTGACTTCATCCTCGTGAGAGACTGAGCCAGAGGCATCCACCTAAGACATGTCTAGGTTCCTGTCTCTAAACTGTGAGATAGTAAATCTTTATTGTTTCAAACCACCAAGTTTTGGGGTAATTTGTTACACAGCAATGGATAACTAATACACACAGATATCACCAATTCTTGATCTCTGGAGTTCCTTTGGACCCCTCCCTTTCTCTACTACCCGTACTTACTGTCTGCTAGCTTCCTGACAACACCTTGATTCGGCTCCATATCTTTAGCTCCTCCTCTAGCTGCTTGGATTGAAGGTCAGGCCGTGGACTTATCATATGGCTTTGACCTTGGTTCCTCTCCAGGCAACATCATGGGGATCAAACTTTTGACCTCACACTTCGTAATATTGTATAAAAAACAACCTCCTGATTCCTAACCTGGGCCTTTCACTTGTCCCAGGTCTGACCCAGAAGCAGAATTAGAAAATAAGCTGACTTACTAGAGCAGGAAAACTTCACTGGACACTCTGGCAAGACTTTCAGTGAAAGCCGAACCAGCCTTCTTATCATGAGAAAATTCACTACCTCGTCGCCCTTCACTTCATTCTCACAGTGTCCCTATCAGTCAGGGCTTTCCTGCATTTGTTAGCTGATGGATGGCAAGTGATTGGCCCATTACTTTGTAAAAACAAGATGTTGTTTTCAGATATTTTTCTTTCCTCCCTCTTCCTCCCACTTAAAAGCTTTCATTCTTTAAGTCCAGCCAGCATTTCACTCATTATTATCATTACTTTTGGAATTTAGACATTAAAATGATTGGGCCTGGGTTCCATTATGGGACTGTGGTGACTTAGGGTAAATAGACCCTGAAGCTGAGAGAGTATTTGTCTACATTTTCTCAGTCATCCTGGTCTCATTATAGTTCAGGCCTTGGAGTAAATCAGAGGCCACGCCAAGGTTGGGCAGTGGAACTGGATTTCAATCCATGTTCACTCAATTGCCAACAGATACCAATGACAAATTAAATTCAATGTTTCTGTGAGGGTTGAGGGGCATCTTGCCTAGGTTGGAAATTGGACATGACATTCCTTACATATCATCACTAAGGAAACATTATGCTAATAGATGAAAATGCTTGGTGACAAGAGACGACTGCCTCGCCTATTAGGAGATGCATGGGTAAGGCGAGCTGAAAGGACCAACCAATTGTCCAGGCCCACGGAGGACCTGTGTGACCATTCCGCCCATGCTCCTTGTGTGAGTTCATGTAGGACCAGCCTCCAGCCATCATCTATGACCTGATCATTCCCAAAGCATTTTCTCCAGGTCATGATCTTTCTGGAGTTCTGGACCTAGAATGTATCTAGTAGCTCACTGATCAGCTGACTTGAATATCCCTCAGGAACTGAGAGCTGTTCATATCCACAGTTGAACTTCCTATCTTAAACCCAAATCTGGTCCTCGTCCTTCCTTTCCCACTGCCTGGAATCCCTCCACTTCTCTCAAGCCAGAAAACTGGGGTCAGATATGGCTCCTACTTCTCCTCCACACTGGACTGTTGGTCAGTCGCTGAATCTGGTTGGTTCCAGATCTTGCCTGTATTTGGAAGGGAATACATCCCTCATTCCCGCTGTCATCCTCCTGTCTCTCCTGCATGACTGTACTGGCCATTGGTTACTAGGGTGGCCCATGGCCATTTCATCCTCCATACCGGCCAGAGGGACGGACATGAAAAGTGGTTCTGTTCACACGACTGTGCTGAAAAACAGACTCTTCATCGTCCATGGGTAAAGTCCCCAAGCCATGAGCATGGCTATCGAGGCTCTGCCTGATCTCAGATGGCCCTGATTCCCTCTCCAGCCTTACAACTTTTTTCATAATATACCTTGAGTTGTATGTTTCAGGCACAATGAGCTACTGACAGCTACTATCTCGTGCCTTTGCACACAGGATTTCTTTGCCCAGAACTCTCTTCCCTTCATCTCATTCCTTGGTTAGTCTTCTTTTCATTTTCCCAAACTCAGTGTAGATGCCACTTCCTCTGAGAAGTCTTCCCTACCCCCACGTCTGGGCTGGGCATTCCCTGGTGTAGCCCGCTGTACTCTCTCTGCCATCTTAAACACTTGTCTGCCTCCTTGAGAGCTGGAATGGCTGTGGGATCTAGTGCCTGAGATGGTGTCTGACCCCCAGGAAGGGATAGGAAAGGAGTGGATGGAGCTGGGGGTGCAGCTCAGTGGCAGAGCGCTTGCCTAACATGCCTAAGGCCCTGGGTTCCATCCCCAGCACTGGGGGGGGAGGAGGAATGTTGAAAGTCTACTAAGGGGACATTTTCCATCTGCTAGATATCAATGCATAATAAAAACCTCCCACACACTCAACTCATCCAGTCTGGAAAATCAGCTTGTGTAATGGAATGAGATCTGGACTCAGGGTTCCGAGAATACACGTTCGAATCCCAGCTCTGCCTTGTGTGAGGAGATGTTCCTGATCGTCGAAGCCTCAGTTTGCTCATCTGTGAAACAGGAAGTGTAGCGCACACCAGATAGGGTCAGCACGAGGTGTACAGGAGGCGGTGGGTGTTAAAGTATGGACCCCAGCACGTGGCTGGCGAGGATGCAGTTGCTCCCACAGAAGCCTGTACCCAGGGCCGCGAACTTGTGCTTTCAAGAGTGAGGCTGACAGAGCAGACTTGATAAGGGCCTTGGTTGTCGGATATGATAATAATAGTCTCATTTATTAATATAAAAGCCCGCTAATGGAGGCGGCACTTTTAATTAGCCAACACGGCCACGATATTAATTTTTATCCAGAGTTATTTAAGTCCAGAAGCCTTCCTCCCCTCTTCTGTTAGCACTTAGCTGGAGGGCGATTGAGAACATTTGTAATTGGATTTCTGTGCGGGACTTAATTATAAGGAGACAATAAAGCCCTTGAAATGCGGCAGGTTCTACCCTGCTAACTATTATTTTCCAGAGACATGCTCAGGCCAATGAATGTACAGATTTATCTAAATTATAATTTTTAAACTTAACAAAGCTTTGCCTCCCCTTCCCCCCCAGGCCCAAGCAGAATCTGCCGGGAGTACAGATTTGCAGAGAGGAAGGCATGAGGCGGAATACTTCATTCCTGTAATCAAGTCTTTCGCGCCATGGGCCACTGAGCGGCTTCCCCAGGCCCCTTGGGATCTTGGAAGTATATTTTCTTCCCTTGGCCAAATGGCTTATTAATAGAATTGGCTTATTTATATCTCACCCAGAAAAATCCCAAAGTGATACAGCAACAGGGAGATATCGAGCCAATTAGTTGTGGGGCTTGTTGTTGTGGGGGGAAATCTAGTTATTAATTTACTGCCCTTCACCAGTGGCGCAATCGATTTAGCAGAAACCAGAAGGAAAAAGAGAAAAGAGAGCCACGTGTTTCAGACCACTGGAGAGAACTCAGAGAGACAAGGCTAAACTGTTTATACCTGAAGCAAAACTGTCCAACCTTGGGAGCGCAGGAGCCTAAGGCCTTCTCTTTGGTGGGCCAGGGGTGGTGTGAACACCAATGTTTATGAAGCCACCTACAGTGTGTTTGATTCTCACAACCACTCTGTGAAAAGGGAATTATTTCACTTCATAGAAGAAACTGGTACATGCATGCATGCATGCATTCATTTATTCTTCAATATTTGTTGAATCCCCTCCAAGCCAGACTTTGAGGACACAATGATGGACAGGATAGAGCCCGTCCTTCTGGAACATACTTTCCAGCTCGATAGAGAGACTTGCCCAAGGTCCTCACCAGCACTGTTGCTTGGCAGGGCTGAGATAGGAACCTTGGTAGGTTCTGACAGTACCGCCCTCTTCACCTTCTCTTGAGGGCTAGGCCTTGTGGGTGGTGTAGCCTCCTACAAAGCAGACTGTGAGAGGCCCTCCGTGCTCCCCACTGCATCTTTAGAGGGGGAGGAGAGATCAGCAATGAGAATAGTTAGTGTAGCACCTGGGAGCAGAGGGTCCACAGAGTTAGGGGATGGGAGAACACCTTTTGCTACCCTCCCAGAGTGAGTGTGGAAGATGAGGCGCTTAGGAGTATGGTACTTTTCTTTTAAAAAAATTACAATACTTGGGAGGCTGAGACTGGAGGATCCCAGGTTCAGCGTATGGTAACTTAGGTAGACTGTTTCAAAAAATAAAAGACTAAAAGAGCTGGGGGTGAAGCTCAGTGGTAGATAGTCCCTGGGTTGAATCCCTCTTACGAGCCAGGGATGTAATTGGTGTAGAGTGTTTGCCCGGCATATGTAAGGCACTGAGTTTGATGTCCCGTACTGAAAAAAACAAAACAAAACAAAACAAAACAAAACAAAACAAAACACATTGTCATTACACTTCAAGAAATGGGTGGGAAACAGAATAAGTAAGAAAATTTACTCACAATTCTACTGCCCTATTCAACACATGGCCCTGTAACATATTGTGAACAGTTTTATAGATCATTAAAAATCCTTTGTGGAGCTGGGCATGGTTGGTGCACGCCTGTAATCCCAGAACTTGGGAGGCTGAGATAGGAGGATCCCAGGTTCAAGGACAGACTCAGCAATGAAGTGAGAACCTATTTCAAAACAAAACAAAAGGGGCTGGGGGTGTAGCTTGGAGGTAGAATGCTCTGGGTTCAATCCCCAGTAAATAAACACACACACACACACACACACACACACACACACACACACACACCTTTTGTGGGCATAACTTTATTTTATTTATTTATTTATTTATTTATTTATTACATTTATTGGTGCATTGTAGTTATACATTTTGGTAAGTGTCAGGGTATCAGAAGCATGCATGCACACATTGCTCATTCAGCCCTCCCTCAAATCTCACCCCATTCCCTCCCCCTTCCCTCCTTTCCCTGGTCAGCAGAGTGATCGACTCTGATAAATTTGTTTATACACATCATGTGCATTAGTGTATTTCCCTCTTCCCCCCCTCCTGTCTCCCTCAGGTCGCCTCCTTTGCTCAACTCAAGTTTTCTCCTTCTTTGTCTGGAGTTCCTTCCAAGTCCCATTCTCCCTAGCTTCCACATATTAGGGAGAATATCCGACTTTTCACTCTTTGCGAATGACTAATCTCAGTTAGCATAATGTTATCCAGTGCCCTCCATTTCCCTGCAAATGATGCAATTTTGTTCTTCTTTATGGCTGTGTAAAATTCCATTGTGTACATATCCCATAGTTTTGTGATCTGTTCATCTGTCGATGGACACCTTGGCTGGTTCCAAAGTTTGGCAATTGTGAATTGTGCAGCTATAAACATAGATACACATGCATTAATCTGGTAGTTTGGTTTCAGTTCTTTTGGATAGGTGCCTAGAAGTGGTATTGCTGGGTCATACGGTAGGTTTATTCCCATTCTTCTGAGGATCCTCCACACTGTTTTCCAAAGTGGTTGCACTAATTTGCAATCCCACCAACAGTGTATTAGAGTTCCTACTTCTCCACATCCTTGCCAGCTCTTGTTGTTGTTTCTGTTTTTAATGATTGCCATTCTAATTGGGGTTAGGTGAAATCTCAGGGTAGTTTTGATTTGCATCTCTCTGATTGCTAATGATGCTGAACATTTTTTCATACATTTATTGGCCATTTGTATTTCTTCTTCTGTGAAATGTCTATTTAGTTCACTTGCCCATTTTTTGATTGGATTTTTTTTTTTTTGTGGTACGAGAGATTGAACCCAGGGGCATTCTACCTCTGAGCTACACCCCCGGCCCTATTTTTTATACTTTATTTTGAAACCGGGTCTCACGAAGTTGCGGAGGACCTCACTAAGTAGCTGAGGCTGGCTGCGAACCTGGATCCTCCGGTCTCCGCCTCCCAAGTACTGGGATTATAAACGTGTGCCACCACGCCCGGCCGGATTATTTGTGTTTTTTTTTTTTTTAGTGGTGATTTTTTTAAGTTCTCTGTATATTCTAGATATTAGTCCTCTATCAGAGGAGTAGCTGGCAAAAATCTTCTCCCATTCTGTTGGCTCTCTGTTGAGGTTCTTGATTGTTTCCTTTGCTGCACAAAAGCTCTTTAGTTTAATGCAATCCTACGTATTGATCCTCATTTTAGTTTCCTGTGCCTTTGGGGTCTTGTTGAGGAAATCTTTACCTGTGCCTATGTGTTGAAGTATTGGGCCTATGCCCTCTTCGAGTAGCTGCAAGGTCTCTGGTCTGATTTCTAGGTCTTTGATCCATCTTGAATTGACTCTTGTATAAGGTGAGAAAGTGGGGTTTATTTCTATTTTTCTGCATATGGTTAGCCAGTTTTGCCAGCACCATTTGTTGAAGAGGCTATCTTTTTTCCAGTTGGTGTTTTTAGCCCCTTTGTCAAAAATCAATTGGCTGTAGGTGTGTGGGTTTGTTTCAGAGTCTTCTATTCTGCTCCATTGGTCTATGTCTCTGCTTTTGTGCCAATACCATGCTGCTTTTATTACTATAGCTTTGTAGTATAGTTTGAAGTCAGGTATTGTGATGCCTCCTGCATGGTTCTTGTTGCTGAGAACTACTTTGGCTATTCTGGGTTTTTTGTTGTTCCAAATGAATTTAAGGACAGATTTTTCTATGTCAGTGAAGAATGACTTTGGTAATTTAATGGGTATTGCATTGAATCTGTAGAGCACTTTTGGAAGAATGGCCA
>PVJS01055526.1:0-12617 GCA_004027185.1 Glis glis
CTCCTCCTCCTTCTCTTCCTCCTCCTCCTCCTCCTCCTCCTCCTCCTCCTCCTCTTCCTCCTCCTCCTTCTTCTCTACTAGAGATTGAACTCAGTGGCATTCTACCTTAAAGCTAGACCCCCAGCACTTTTTTATTTTTATTTTGAAAGAGGGTCTTGCTAAGTTGCTGAGGGTATTGCTAAGTTGCTAAGGCTGGCTTTGAACCTGTGATCCTCCAATCTCAGCCTCCCAAGTACTGGAATTACAGGAATGCACCACAATGCCTGGCTGAAACAAAAATATTCTTATTTGCATAAATAAAACTTGGATAGATAAATTTTTTTAAATCTAATAAGATATTTTTAATAGAGAAGAGAGGAGAGAATGGGAAAACATTCTCAATATATACATTTTATACTGTTTCGCTTCTTTAGGTATGTGAATGTAATATCTAATAACAAAATTAAATTAATGCAATAAAATATAGAAGAACAGAATCTCTGGAGTTAGAATTTTCATGCTTAAATCCAGTAAGTCCCAAGTTTTCAATTCTGTGAATATGTCAACAAAATTGACACAGGTACATTAAAAGAAGTTGGAAATAATAATCTAGAGGAGTTTATGTATTATTATATTAATACTAGTGAATATTATCATAATTATTCAATTATAATTATATAATAATCATATTATATGTTATATTCTCTATGCTGTATTTCAACTTTAATAGGTGTTCTACATCTAAGATGATGGGACAAAAATGGGTTAATCCCAGCTTGCTTACTTACCAGCTTCCGACAATTTTAATTACATTTCCAAACTCTTACTTCATTTTCCTTGTCTGTATAATGAAAATAATAACACCTTGTTATGAACATTAAAGTGCAGTAATTAGAACATGCCCAGTGCCCATCGACGGAAGATTCTCAAAGGAAGAGAATCCTCAAACCAGTAGATAATAGAACTTGTCTTTATTTTGTTTCAAATTTTAAGAAAAGCTATGTTTGGCTGCTGTTTCATGATATGAGTTTCCTTGAATCCTGGAGTGACTGATGTCCCTACAAAGTCAACCCCTTCATTTATCAGAATTCCACAGATGGTGACAGAGATGGGACGAGAACTCATGACACATGGTTCTCTTTCCCATGGACTGTGTCATAGGGTCACATAGGCACTAAACTCCTTCATTTAATAAACAGTTTTTGAATAGCTGCATGCCAGGTGCATAGATACAGCCATGTACAGTGGGGTCTGTGCTGATGGGGCAGAGAATAATAAGGAGGCTAACAACAAGCTAAGTATACAATAGAATTTCAGGTAGTGTTATTTATAAAGGAAAGTCACTAGTTAAGTTCTTATAAAGTTATTATATTTTATTTTTTATTTTATTATATTTATTTTATTATATTTTATTTTTAACTTTTTATCATAAAGTTATTATGTTATTTATAAAGTTATTAGTTAAGTTACTTATAAAGGAAATAACACTTATTTATCAGTTTTTAATTAATTAATTAATTAATTAATTTTGTGGTACTGGGGATTGAACTCAGGGGCATTCTACTGCTGAGCTACACTTCCAGCCCTATTTTATTTCTGTTTGGAAACAGGGTCTCACTAGGTTGATGAGAGTCTCACTACTTGTTGAGGCTGTCCTCGAACCTGTAATCCTCCTGTCTCAGCCTCCCAAGTACTGGGATTACAGGTGTGTGCCACCACACCTGGCTTATAAGTGTTATTTCTAAAGGAAAGTAAA
This sequence comes from Glis glis, assembly GCA_004027185.1. Taxonomy (NCBI): domain Eukaryota; kingdom Metazoa; phylum Chordata; class Mammalia; order Rodentia; family Gliridae; genus Glis; species Glis glis. The sequence goes on from PVJS01055526.1 coordinate 1,736, forward strand.
GGTGAGAAAGGAAATTGAGGCTGTTGAAACCGGGAAGGGCTTTGCTCATTTTGGGCAGGATCAGGGAAAACCTCTCTGAGGAGACAACTTTTAAGCAAAAATATGAATAAGAAAAGATCTATGGGAAGGGAGTCTGGCCCCACATTTTAAAGGTTCCATCATCTCTCCATAGCTCCACCCTGGGGACCAAGCTTTTAATACCTGGGCCTTTGGGGGACACTCATGATCCAAAATACAGAAGCCTTCTAAAAATCATGACAATATGTTTTACTTCTTAGCAATATAATGCCAATTTAGTTACTTATGAAATTTTCAGTTATGGTCATACCTTGGATTTCAGCTCTTATCTAAATTGGATAAAATCTAGAGAATTTATTCATCTCAAATATAAGGAACACTACCAGGGAATGGAATATGTAATTGATAGAGTTTTCAGAGAATTTTTCATCATTTTTAAAACATAAGAAATGACATCTTGTGGTAAATATGCAGAGCAGAAGACTCCATGGCACCCATAAATAATCTGTATGGTTATTCTTCATAAGTTTAAAAACTATCCAAACACTAAAAAAGTATGATCCACAAAGACCAAATGATAAATTCGACTTCATCTATATAAATGCTGCTCTCCTAAGACTCTGTTAAGAGAGTGAAAACACAAGCCAGAGAGAGGAAGAAACCTTCTGCAAGTTATGTATTTAATAAAGGACTTGAATTCACAATATACTAAAACACTTCAAATATATACAATTTTTATTTGTCAATTATACTTCCATGAAGCTGAAAAAAGAAACCTCAAAACTCAATAATAAGAAAATAAACAATGCAATAATATTTTCTATTCTTAGGTATTTACCCATGAGATTAGAAAGCACATGTATATACAAACACTTGTACATGAATGTTTTGATAGCTTTGTTTGTAAGTGCTAAAATAAAACCAAACAGTGGGCAAAAAACCCCAAAATGTCCACCCACAAGGGAAAGAATAGACAAGCTATGGTTCTATATAAAGGAATATTACTCAGCAATAAAATAGGGTACATTGTTTATCCATGCTCAGACACGAAGGAACCTCAAAATAATCATGCCAAGCAGAAGGAGCCAGACAAGAAAAGAGCACATGCAGTATGATCCCATTGCACCAAGTTCTTGTAAATGCATGCTAACCAAAAGTGACAGAGAATAGATTTGAAGACAGGGCTGGGAACGAGGGATGGAGGAGCAGGAGGAAGACTATGAAGGGTCATGAGGAAACTTTTGGGGTTGTGCATATGTTCATTATTTTGACTATGCTGGTCATTTCACAGATACATGCATACGTCAAAATTCATGAAATTTTACACTTTAAATATGTGCAGTTTATCTTTTTAATTTATTTTTTATTTTTTGGACTGGGGATTGAACCCAGGGGTGTTCTACCTTTGATCTATACCCTCAGCCCATTTTATTTTTTATTTTGAGACAGAGTCTCACTAAGTTGCTGAGGGCCTCACTAAGTTTCTGAGGCTGGCTTTGAGCTTGCAACCCTCCTGTCTCAGTCTCCCAAATACTGGGATTACAGGTGTGTGCCACCATGCTCAGCTTGTGCAGTTTATCTTATTTTAATTATACTGCAATGAGGCTGTTAGAAATGAAAGTAAATTTTTAAAAATGACAGAACAAACCAGAATAAAGAATCCCACTATCCAAAATTAATTGTCAAACATGATCTGATAATGCAATATGTAACTGAAACAGCGTTAAGGGTGTGGCCTTGATCAAGGCGCTTAACTGCTTTGTTTCAGCTTGTCTATCTGTAATGGAAAAATTATATTAACACATGAGATTATTAAGAGTAAAAGTGAGAGAAAAAGCACCTGTTAGCCCTGTACTTTTATTTCCAGGATGCTGTTGTTACACATGACAATCATTCCGAGGAGGGTCAACAGAAACCACAACTCCCTGGGTAGAACTAACCACCTATCAGAAGTGACTATTGCAAATGAAAATGTACATGTGGTGAAATCCCCCTTAGAAGATGTAGGAAGGAACCGTGGCCTGGCATCTTCTAAGTTTCATTTGCTGAAGAATCTTACTGGGCAGAAGTTCTAGCTTTTGTTTTGTTTTTAAAAATGCATTGGATTTACCTGCAGGTGGCACCATGCATCTCTGCTTTTGTAGACCTTGGCCTGGCTTACCCACTGTGCCTCTGGACAGCTCATCCAGAAAAGCTTGGTCTCCAAGAGGACACACCATCTTTGCTCTCCACCAAATCAGGCATCATACTCACCTTTAACCCACTGGACAGATGGTGAATGTAACTCCAGGACTCACCATCGTCAGTAACTCACAGTCTCTCGCAAACACAGGTATGTGCCTTGAGAACTTTGTGTCTCAATCTGTTTTGCAATTGCTTTAGCCACAGTCAACACCAGTGATCCACACAAGCAAGATGGGATCACAGGGTAAACCTGTGCACTCATGCCACTCATCTGCAAATGCATTGGATTGATTTTTTAAAGTCACTACAAAGACAAATGATAAAATGCAGGGCAGACCCCTCATAACTACAGGAAAACCAGTACAAATGGATTAATATTAGTGGCTAAGCAACATCATATTCATATTCTAATTATACATGGGAATATATCCTCCCCACTCAAAGCTTTGTTACTTTTCTTTTTTCCCCCGTCTTGTGATCATTTAGTTCAGAAGCTGGCAAACTTGCCGCATCAAGAGCCAAGTCGTAAATATTTAAAGCTTTGCTGGCCAAGAGTCACAATCAAAGATATTATGAAGGTACTTATGTAACCATTTAAAATGAGACCATTTAAAAATTTAAAAGCCATTCTTAGATCATGGGCCATGAGAAAAAAAAAAAAAAGATCAGGCTTTAGGTCAGAATTGGCCCAGTGGCCAGAGTTGATTCAGTAACATGTGATTTAGCTTCAGCAAATTAACATTAGTTGAATCCAGTTTTAAAGTTATTTTTCTAAGTTAATCAGAACATGGTAACCTTTTGTTATGTACTGGTGACTTGTTTTAAGACAGGAGGGGGTTAAACCTCATGCAAATCTTACTGAGCTTTTTCCAGTGAAATTACTGGGAATTTGGACTCCCTCCACCATTTTTCTTTGAAATGTTTACTACTTCCGTATTTTTGGTTTTCTTCCATAACCTATTTAACAGAAAACACATTTTCAGCAGAGCCTTTAGTCTTTTCCTCACTTGGCATCTTTTTGGATCTGAAAAACAAAACAAAACATTGTTGGGATAATTAGTTACAACTATTTTGCAAACAGCTAGAAACCAGTATTCTGTGGCCAATGTTGGCCTAAACTATTAGAATTCTTTTAACGTATTAATATTTCTTAGATGAGTAAATATTTTCCTGGAGCCATGCCCTTTTGGAATCCAAACTTCTCTCAAGAGGTGAACTTTCACAGAGCAACATATGCCTGCTATTCCTAAATATTTAAAACAATGGAGATTAGTTTGTGTCCTTGTGTACTTGGATCTCAACTCCAGTAGGAATGTTAGTAGCCATATGGAAGTCTTAGCCTGCCTAGGGATCACCCCAGAAACTATGCTACAATTTCCCATCCTCTCTAGGCCCACAGCCCCACGTTGCAGTCCTCATTCTCAGGAGGTAACCTCCCTTCATTAGGAAGATGAATTGGAAGTATATACCATGCAACTTTATTATTTCTGCCTCTCCAACCCCAAATCTTCACTTGTCTTGCTTTGTTTTTCTTTCTGAGGAGAACATGGGTTTTTTTCCTTAACACATCTAAGTTCTTGACTTCTTGATTCCATACTCTACTTCTAGCTGATTTATGACTGATTTATAGTATATTCCTTTTCCTTTTTTTCTACCATTCCTTCTTTTTGGCTATAAGTATACACATATGTTTTCTATCAGCAAAAAATAGTAGATCTTCTAGTCTCTGTGCTACCTCAACCCACCATATCTCCTTGCCTTCCTGAAACTACACTGTTGTTTTTTTTTTCTTTTTTTATAATATGCTTTTATTGGTGCATTATAGTCTCACATCATAATGTAAATCATGTTGACAGTGACATACATGCACACAGTACTTGGTGCCCCCCTCCTGGCTCCCTCCCCGTTGCCCCCTTTCCTCATACAGAGTACTGAGATTGATATTGGTATATTCATATATGTACACAAAGCCGATGGTAGTAGTTCCTTCAATGATCCTCACTTTTCCCCCACCCCTTCCCCTAGTCCACCTCCCTGGCTCCACTGAGGTTTCTCCTCCATTATCTGGAGTCCCTCTGGTATCCCAATTACTCCCTAGCTTCTGCATATTAGAGAAAACATATGACCCTTCACTTCCTGTGACTGGCTAATCTCACTTAACATAATGTTCTCCAGGTCCTTCCATTTTTCTGCAAATGACATTATTTTGTTCTTTAATGCTGCTGAGTAGAATTCCATTGTGTGGATATCCCATAATTTTGTAATCCATTCATCTGTTGATGGAAACTTAGGTTGGTTCCACAATTTGGCTACTGTGAATTGTGCTTCTGTGAACATGGATATGCATATATTACTGTAATTCTCTGATTTCAGCCCCTTTGGAAAGATACTCAGGAATGGTATAGCTGAATCGTATGGTGGATTCATTCCCAGTTTTCTGAGGAATCTTCACACTGATCTCTATAGTGGCTGAACTAAGTTGCAATTCCACCAACAGTGTAGAAGAGTTCCAATTTCCCCACATCCTCACCAACATTTATTGTTTTTTGACTTCCTGATGATTGCCATTCTGATTGGGGTTAGATGGAATCTCAGTGTAGTTTTGATTTGCATCTCCCTGATTGCTAATGATGTTGAACATTTTTTCATGTATTTATTGGCCATTTGTATCTCTTCTTTTGTGAAGTGTCTATTTAGTTCAATTGCCCATTTCTGGATTGGGTTTTTTTTTAAAGTGTAAAGTCTTTTAAATTCTTTGTTTATTCTAGATATTAGTCCTCTATCAGAGGGATAACTGGCAAAGATTTCCTTCCATTCTGTAGGCTTTCTCTTTAGACTCTTGATGGTTTCCTTTGATGAGCAGAAACTTTTTAGATTACTGTCTTCCCATTTATTAATTCTTGTTTTAATTTCCTGAGCTATGGGGGTTTTGTTGGGGAAGTTTGTACCTGTGCCTATGTGTTGGAGTGTTGGACCTATGCCCTCCTCTAGTAGCTTCCAAGTCTCTGGTCTTATTTCTAAGTCTTTGATCCATCTTGAGTTGACTCCTGTGCAGGGCAAGAGGTAAGGATTTAGTTCCATTTTTCTACAACTGGATAACCTGTTTTCCCAACACCGTTTGTTGAAAAGGCTTTCTTTTCTCTAACATATGTGTTTCGCACCTTTGTCAAAAATCAATTGGCTATAAGTGTGTGGGTTTGTTTCAGTATCTTCTCTTCTGTTCCATTGGTGTGTCTGTTTTTGTGCCAATACTGTGCTGTTTTTATTACTATAGCTCTGTAGTATAATTTGAAGTCAGGAATTGTGATGCCTCCTGCATGGTTCTTATTGCTGAGAATTGCTTTGGCTATTCTGGGTCTTTTGTTTCCCCATATGAAATTTATGACTGATTTTTCTAGGTCTGTGAAGAATGGCATTGGTGTTTTGATAGGGATTGCATTGACTCTGTAGATCACTTTTGTCACTACCCTATTTTGAACCAAATAGTCTGTTTTCATTCCCTCCACTTTCTTTATTTCTTCTTTAAATTTTTTTTTTTGTGGTGTTTGGGATTAAAATCAAGGCCTCATGTGTGCCAAGCAAGCAATCTATCACTGAGCTACACCCCCAGCCTTTCACTTTCTTATTATCCACTCATTCCTTGAAATTATTAGCTTCCTCTAACTATGCAGATGAAATGACGCTCTTGCAGGCCACATGGTAATTTACCAATTTACAAATACAATGGCCTTTTCTCCACACACATATGCATACATTTTTTTTGGAGGGGTACTGGGATTGAACCCAGGGGCATTCTACCTCTGAGCTACACTCCCAACCTTAATTTTTATTCTTTATTTTGTTTTTTTAAAATGTGTTTTTATTGGTGCATTATGGTCTCACATCACAATGAAAATCAAGTCGACAGTAACATACATGCACACAGCACTTGGTGCTCCCGTACCTTTCCTTCCCGCCAATTCAGAATACTAAGATCAACGTTGGTATATTCTCATATGTATTCATGGTTGATGGTAGTAATTCCATTAATGAACTTCATTCTTCCCATTCCCCTTCCCTTAGACCACTTCCCTGGCTCCACTGAGGCTTCTCCACCATTGTTTGGAGTCCCTCTTGTATCCCAACTACTCCCTAGCTTGTGCATATTAGAGAAAACATCTGACCTTTCTCTTTCTGTGATTGGCTGATCTCACTTAACATAATGTTCTCCAGGTTCTTTCATTTTCTTGTAAATGATATTATTTTGTTCTTCCTTATTGCTGAGTAAAATTCCATTATGTGTATTTCCCATACTTTTATAATCCATTCATCTGTTGATGGACACCTAGGTTGGCTCCATAATTTGGCTATTGTGAATTGTGCTGCTATGAACATGGGTTATGCATATATTACTGTAGTTTTCTGGTTTCAATCCCTTTGGAATGATACCCAGTAGTGGTATAGCTGGGTCATATGGTGGATCCATTCTCAGTTTTCTAAGGAATCTCCACACTGATCTCCATAGTGGTTGAACTAGTCTGCACTCCCACCAACAGTGCAGAAGAGTTCCTACTTGCCCACATCATCACCAACATTTATTATTGTTTGACTTCTTGATGATTGCCATTCTGATTGGGGTTAGATAAAATCTCAGAGTAGTTATGATTTGCATTTCCCTGATTGCTACTGATGTTGAACATTTTTTCATGTATCTATTGGCCATTTGTATCTCCTCTTTCGTGAGGTGTCTATTCAATTCGGTTGCCCATTTCTTGATTGGGTTATTTGCTTTTTTTAGTGTAAAGTCTTTTAAGTTCTTTGTATATCCTAGATATTAGTCCTCTGTCTACTTTTTACCTAGAAATCTTCAATGAGTCTCCTCTAGCTAATTAAGCCCTATCTCAGTTGTCCAGTATTTAATGACTTCCAATGATCACAAGCAGTTTCCTCCAATAACTGTGTACCTTACGTTCCAACCAATTTGACCTGTCTACCATCTTTTCTTAAGCATCCACATTTCCCCCACCATAGCATCTCTTAAGTGTTCTGGCTGATGCTTTTATCTAGAATGACCACAACCACCAATCCCTTAAGTCTTTCATGATCTCCTCAATGGAACACCACATGTGTGTGTGTGTGTGTGTGTGTGTGTTACTGTGTGAACTCAGGGGTGCTCTACCTCTGAGCTACAATCCCCAGCCTGATTTTATTGTTATTATTTTTGTTTTGAAATAGGGTCTCACTAAGTTGCTGACAGCCTTGCTAAGTTGCTGAGGCTGGCCTCGAACCTGCAATCCTCCTGTCTCAGCCTCCCAAGTACTGGGATTATAGGTCTGTGCTACCATGCCTGGCAGAACACCACTTTTTAATGTAATTAAATTTACTTTTGTTGAGAAGTTTTAAAAAAATACTCAGTGGAGGAAAACAATCCCCAAGTAACCACCACTGAGAATTAAGAAACTAATTTGTTTTCATTTTTAATCAAATTTTAAGCTAAATACATTAAGATACTACAATAGGATTACAGTATTCTTTATTCTTTTGCCCAGCTCTGTACCTCCTGAAGCAACCACAATCATAACGTTGGTATAGATTACCCCGGTCCACGCATTTAAACCTCTAAACCACATTGATATATTCAGAGAACTAGAGAATCATTGCCTGTTTTTAATCTGGTAAAAAAAAATATAGTCCATATCTCTAAAACTTGTTTTTTTCTTCTCATTTCAAATTATATTGGTTTTGAGACCAGTAAATTTACATATTTTAAATGCTATATGGATGCATCATGAATCATAATTCTGATATAAACATATTTATATATTGATTCAAAATCATATCATCTATCAAATGCACTTATAATAAAGTCAATAATGCCCCTGTTGAAGGATGTTCAGGTTGGTTTCAATTATTTCAAGCAATAACATAGTGAATATCCTTGTCAGTACCTCCTTGACTTTGTGTAAGAGTTTTTTTTTCTTTCTTTTTTTGGCTATATTTAGATAGAAAAATTGCTAAAATATAAGGCTTACATATTTTCAAATTTGCCAAATAATGCCATTTGATTGACACTGATTTTGAAAGTACTGATCATTCATTTATATTCTCACCACTGCTTGGAATAACTCAGTTTTTAAATTGCCATTGTCTATGCTGACTGCTGATTTAAGCCTAACCTCAGTTGCCTAGTATTTAAACTCCCTCTAATATATGTATTTGTCTAATATCTAAAAAAGTGAGTATATTCTCATTTTTCTGGAAATTATCTGTTAATAATGTTTGTTCATTTTCTTATAGAGTTGAAGGAGTTCTTTATATATTCTCTATACTAATTCTCATATACATGGCAAACATATTCTGTTAGTGTTTTGCTGCCTTTTGTGTGTGTGTGTGTGGTCCTGGGGATCGGACCCAGGGGCATTCTACCTCCAAGCTACATCCCCAGCTCTATTTTATTTTTTGTTTTGAAATAGGGTCTTGCTAGTTTGCTAAGTGTCTTGCTAAGTTATTGAGGCTGGTCTTGAAACTGCGATCCTCCTGTCTCAGCCTCCCAAGTATTGGGATTAAAGGCACGCATCACCACACTTGACTTTCTGCTGTCTTTTAACTTTTTTTTTTATAGTGCCCATTGTCATTTAGAAGTTACTAAAAGTTAGCTGGGTGTGGTGGCGCACACTTGTCATCTCAGTACTTGGGAGGCTGAGACAGGAGGATCGCAGGTTCGCCGCCAGCCTCAACTACTTAGTGAGACCCTCTGCAACTTAGTGAGACCCTGTTTCAAAATAAAGAATAAAAAATAAAAAATAGGGCTGGGGGTGTAGCTTGGAGGTAAAATGACCCTGGGTTCAATCTCCAGTACTGCAAAGTTGACTTAGCCAAATTTATCAATTATTTTTTTATTTTTTATTAATTCCTTTATCAACTTTTCCCTTTTTTGTTGTTTTAATTTACTTTATTCTATGATCTAAGAAATACTTCTATGCTCCAGAATTTTAAAGTTATTTTACTCAGATGAATTTTAGATTTTTGTAAATACTTTGGTCTTAGCCAGGAGTGGTGGTATATGCTTGTAATCCTGATACTTGGGAGGCTGAGACAGGAGGATCACAGGTTCAAAGCCAGCCTCTGCAACTTAACTAGGGGTGTAGCTTGGAGGTAGAATGTCTCTGGGTCCAATTCCCAGTATCAAAAAATAAATAAATACATCCATACATCCATACATACTTTGGTCTTCAATGCATTTAGAGTTTATTTTTCTATATAATATGAGTTGGAACCCAGTTTTACTTTATTTCCTGACATACAACTTGAATTGTATTGGGACCATTTATTGAGAAGCCTATTATTTCACCCTTCCTTTTATAATCGCATCTATTTCTGGGGTCACTATTCTGTTCTACTCATTTTAAATGAATAGATATGTATATGTATATATCCATATATTAATAAATCTTTGATATCTGGCAAAAGGAGTCTTCCATCCTTATTTCCATTTTAAGGAATTATTTTGGTTATCACTGGATTTCTTTTCTTCCATGTGAATGTTAGGGTGTTTGCTTACTTCCAAGGAAAATCTATTGAGCTTTCTATTGGAATGGCATTTACTTTGTCATTGCGCTAGTGGAGAAATATCTATATTATATTGAATCTTCTTCGTGAACATGTTACATTGCCATCCACTCGTTCTAATTTATGCCTTTAATAATATCTTGTGACTTTTTTCTTAAAGGGTTTGTACACTTAGTGTTAGATTTATTCTTAGATATTTTTGTAACTATCCCATACTACATCTTCTTATTGTTTATTGCTGGTGTATAAGGCTGTTAATCTTTATGTTGATCATATTTCAACTGGTCTTGATTAAATTTTTCACTAGTTTTGATGGTTTGTAAATTCTCTTGGGTCTTCTATGTGCATAATCATATTATCAGAAGGAAATGTCAATTTTGTCTTCCCCTTTCAAGCATTCTATAGCTTCTCCTTTATTTTTTTTTCCAGTATTATTGCAACTGACTATAATCGTTTAGTTGAATGGCAGGGAAGATAGCTAAACATTCAAACATTCTTGTCTTATTTTTATATTAATTGGAACCTTTCAATTGTTTCACCATTAAGAATACTTTCACTGCATGTTTTGGAAAAATATACTTTATTAAGTAAATGAAATTTATGAAATGTCCTTCAATCCTAGTTTTCTAGGGATTGTGTGTGTGTGTGTGGGGGGGTGTACTGGGGATAAAACCCAGGGTCATTTTACCTCTGAGCTACACTCTCAACCCTATTTTTATTTTTTATTTTGAAACAGGGTTTCACTAGGTTGATGAAGGCCTCATGAAGTTGCTGAGGCTGGCTTTGAACCTATGATCCTCCTGTCTCAGCCTTCCAAGTACTGGGATTACAGGCATGTGCCAATGCACTCAGCTGGGGATTTTTAATCCTAAAGGAATTTTGAATATCTTTGCAGGCTTCTTCAAAATCTAATGAAATGGAACCGGGCGTGCTAGTGCACGCTTGTAATCCCAGTACTTGGGAGGCTGAATCCGGAGGATCAAGGTTTTCGGCCAGCCTCAGCTACTAAGTGAGGCCCTCCGCAACTGGGTGAGACACTGTTTCAAAATAAAGAATAAAAAATAGGGCTGAGGGTGTAGCCCGGAGGTAGAATGCTCCTGGGTTCAATCCCCAGTACCGAAAAAAAAAAAAA